>CANUEY010047615.1:0-12098 GCA_948099555.1 Croton setiger
CATCCAAGTCTTTAAAAAAATAATATCAAACCATAAATTAAATGTCATAAACAACTAATCAAAGGCTTAACTGAGATCAACCTCAGTTTAATTACATAAAAACAAATAAAAAACAGATTATAATTAAAGAAATCAGTAAAAGATTTCTCTGTAGGGGACTGGAGAGAAATAAAGAAACTTAGATCAAAGCCAAGCCAAGAAGATTTGTGCAGCATCCAAAAATAAGAGTTTATTGCTCAGGCCAATTATATAATATTCAGTAAATTATTATGTCAATACATCTTAGTATATGAAATACATATATAAGAGTACTTATTCAGAGAACTGATTATTGATATTATTACTTTTACTTTATTAAAAAAATAAAAATAGGCTTTCATTTCTAATTATATAGTGATAATAGAGAGATAAGTGAGAATAATATAATATCAAAGTTTAATTAAGGAAAAATAAATAAAATTATACTAATTGCCTATCCTTGGCACCATCCACTATATCCATTACCAAAAACTCACTTTCTATAACACTATAAATACACCTCCATATATATGGCACCCATCTCACCAACTCCTCTCTAATAATAGCAGTATTAATAATAACAATTTAGAGCTTTTGGCTTGTTTGTTGAGTTGAAGAATGGCCAATTTCAAGTGTTTAGCAATTTTGGGTTTACTTGTTTTAACCTTTGCCGTAGGTGAAACTAGGGTTGCAAGAAAGGACCTGGGAATAGATCTTGGTGGAGTAGGGGTTGGGTTGGGAGTTGGGTTAGGTTTAGGACTAGGTGGTGGTGGGTCAGGATCAGGTGCAGGAGCAGGTTCAGGGTCCGGGTCTGGAGGAGGATCCAGTTCTAGTTCAAGCTCAAGTTCAAGTTCATCCTCTTCATCAAGGTCTAATGGGAATGGTGGTGCAGGTTCTGAAGCAGGTTCATCAGCTGGATCCTATGCTGGCTCAAGGGCTGGATCTGGCTCTAATGGTCATGGGAAATGAACCTGTACTAAAAATGTCTTGCAATTTGGGTTTGAGATTAGAAGATGAAAATGAAAAGAAGAATAAGTGCATGCAAAAGTAATCAATTATCTATATAATCGCGGTTGTGTGTTGTATTAATTATATATATATAAATAATAATTAGTGTGATTGTTTGTGGCCTTTGTATGCTAAGATGAAGGTTGGATCTAATGTTTCTGATTAGTTGTTTGATTTTAATTATCTTAAATTTCCACCCTTTTCTTATATATTATAAATTTCTGAATATGTTGTCCAGTATATATATTTTCAATGTACCTGAAAAAACATAATAAACTAAAAATTAATATTTATTTTACTTGTTTATAATTTTTTTACAATTTAAGTAAATGATTTTTTCTTTCTGTAGGAAAAAATAAATGCTTATTTTACTTTGCTAAGAAAATTCATTTTTATCCAAATACCATTCTTTAATTTTTGTATTTGTTAAGACAATTCTAGTTTTCCATGATAATTTATGAACACCAAACAAATACACTATCATATTTACATATACATTTTCTTACATGTCTGCTGACAGGAAAGCTTTTATTAATTTTCCTCTACTACTGAAATAAATTGACATTTATTAAAATAACTAATTAACACACTAATATGCTACAAAATTTTGTTACGGAAATATTATTTGCCAGTTATATACAAATATTGTCTTCATTTATGTAAAATGTGGTTGAGGATGTGAAGATGATTCTTATAAGCCTATTTTGTTGATTAATTTATATTTTTTGAACTTAAATTTTTTTTATATGGAATGCGCCTTAATTCGTATTTCTAGCTTTGCCTCTTCATAAGGCATGGTAGAAGAAAGAGGATGAAAAGTGGGTATAACAATGAAACCAATTCTCAACCTTAAACATGTGTATTTGTAGTAAATCATTTGTTAACCATAATATCTATTGCTAACTTGAAGTAAACCTCTTATATACTATTGTCAACCTTAAACATGTCTTTTTTTCTGAAACTATTATTACTAGTAATAAATTCATTAAAAAATTTTATAACATTAATTAATCAAAAATTCATTGCAAATTAATTTTCACTTCATAAATTATAAATATTAACATAATAATTATTTAATATATTTAAATAACAGAGATAAGAGTTACAATTTTTAAGTACTACATATAATAATAATAATAATAATAATAATAATAATAATAATAATAATAATAATTACAAAAAATAAATTTATAAATACTTATACTTTCATGTACTATATGTAGACATGGGCACGAGCCGGTTTGGCTCGCCGGTTTCGACCCGGCCCATTGCTAAACCGAAACTGTTAGGGTGACAGTCCGGTTAAGGTTTAAGCTATTTTCGAACCGTGAATCGTATTGAACCGGAACTATCGACAGATCGTCCGAACCGTACCTTCAAACCGCCAGTTAATTTTTTTTTTTTAAAAAAATAAAATAACCGGCCGAATCGCCAGTGACCTACCAGTTAAACACGAATCGGCAGTTCGCTGGCTCGACGGACAGGTTAAGATTCAACATTTTCCCTAATCATGGTCCGACGGACCGAGGCCCGTAACTGGCCCGTGGCTATGTCTAGCTATATGACATTTAAATATACCTACATTAAAATTGAACCCTCGTTTCACAGTCATCTATAGTGATATGTAGATTGGAAATAAAACCCCTAATCTGTTGTGGTTTAAATCAACAAATACTATTTTAATAAAGGGAAATGTTAGTAAAATTGGTAGATTTTGAATTTTATGTTTAGTAAATAGCAAGAACTATCATTATTATTTAAAAATTGATTTGAGTATTTTTATGAATTTAAATTTGATAAACTTTATACAGTTACAGATTTTTTTTAAGAATAGTGAAGGTTGAAATAAAATATTTATTTATAATTGTTCCAATAAAATAGAAATAAAAAATATTATCCAAAATTCTTAAGCTTTAATAGTAATTTTTATGATTTCTATTTTTCAGTAAACGTGTTTGCAAAGAAAAGAAAGTGATATATAAAATTTATTAAACTAATGGTTGAAAGTGCTAATACAAAATGTTCTCTTATTTACGAATAATTATAATTATTTTATACATTTTTTTATATTTATTGAATTTAGTTCAATATTTTTTACAATTTTTTTATGAATGTGATGATTTATAACAAATATCATATTCATACGAAATGTAATTTATAAAAAAATTTGAAATACTATTCATAAAATTAAAAATTCAAGTAATATAAAAATTAATAAAAATAAAAATACATACATGAAATGAATATCGACGTCCTTTGCATTTAATTAAAAAATAGTAAGTTAAAAATAAAGGAAATTATAGTAAATGTCAATTTTTAATTTATTTTTAATAGATGTCACATGTTTTGAAATATTAATTAAATGTAAACTTTGGAAAGTTATGTTTAATGAATGTTATATTTTTCCAAATATTAAATAAATATCACATTTTAGTTAGTAGTAAATGTATAAGTTCTTTTTATATATAAGTTAATAAGCGTATTTACTATGGCTGTGAAAATAAAAATACATGGAAATATGTGTATTTTTTGAAAATACATATATTTTTTATAACATCACTAAAAATATGATATTTATCTATATTTGAAAATTGTTGTCATTTATTCATATTAAAGTTTTAAAAAGTAACATTTATTAAAATTATTCTAAAAATAATAATAAATAGTGTAAACAAATGTAAGCTAATAATAAATAAAAAATTAACCTAATTTGTGTTATCTTTTGAATGATCTATATGAAAATAAAATGCAATTCATTTAAAAAAAATTGCCTAATATATAAATAAAAGCATTTCGTGTATAGTATTGTGAAAAAAGCCCAAAGTCCTAAATATGATAATTGTCCAATTGAAAGTTTTGGAAGTGAGGAATGAAAGGTATAATTTTTCATTTCTGAAAGTTATGTTCATTTGTATTCAATGAAATATAAAATGAATTCAATTAACTCTATAATTAACATAAATTAAACAAAGTAAATTGGACATTTTAGAATTAATAAACATTCTTAAACTAATGATGTTCATTTCCAATTTTTGACGTAAATATCTTAAATTTTGTGAAAATGGGAGAGTGAGATTCGAAGAATAGACCTCTAATCTAGAATGTTAATACTTTACGTTCTATAATGTTCTTTCCGTCCCAATAATTGTATATATTTTTATGAGTGACAGATTATGAGAATTGGTTGCAAGGAATGTTGTTAATAGAATTATAGTTAGTTGACAATGTCAGAAACACCAAATTGTCAACAGGATTTGCCCTTTTATATATTACCTACATACATACTGTAATATAACCTAAGAATCAATTGCATATTTATGATAATGACAAGTTTTTGTTTTTTTTTTTTTTTCAGATAATTGACTTAAGAAATTAAATAACTTTGTTTTCTATATTTATAATCTGATATATAGCTATCATTATATAGTTGGTCCATTCCAAGCTTTAAATGATTTAGGGTAAACTTTGATTTTAATTTTTTCTATTATTTTTCAAAAATAAAATATATTTTCATTAGAAAAAATTAAGATGCAAAATAAATTTAATATGAATTTTTTTTAAAAAATATGTTTCACAACTCAATGGCAAAATTTTAAAATTTGAATCTTTCAACAAATTTTAAATTTCACATGAATTTCAAATTTGAAATCAATAATAAAAAATAAATCATATCTTCCTTATATAAATATTATGGTCAATATATTATCGGGCATCGCACTTTTTTCGGTGTCAACTTATATATACATTTTTTTGCCAATACTGTAAGAGTTAATCTAAAACAGAATATATTTTCTACCTTATTATAATAGTAATGAAAACAGAAAATATAAACAATGGATGCAGTGAAAAAATTGATTTTATTACTGCAGAAGATAATATATTTTGTGATTGTCCAATAACAGCAAAAACACTAAGAATTTATAGTAGAATATTAACAACTAATAGCAAAATTAACTGCAGAAAAATCTGCACCATTATGGAAAAAGCAGACTCCACAAAATAAGCAACCACTAATAATAAACTTGACCAAGACTTCTACGAAATTATCTCCAACATTCTCCTTCTTAATCTCGTTGTCATGCTCTCACATTGGTAATACCAATTAATGTATGTAGCTCCTCAAATCTATCATGAGGCAGTGGCTTTGTAAAAAAGTCCGCAAGTTGCTCTTTAGTGCAAACATATTCAACTTTAATATCACCCTTTTGAACACAGTCACGAATAAAGTGGACTTTTATGTCAATATGTTTGCTTCTTTGATGATAAATTGGATTCTTTGCAAAAGCTATTGCTTGTTGTCTATTTTGATTTTGTGAAAATTCTTCTGATTTGAATTTGTAGAAAGTGAATTGGTTTCTTGACTCAAAGTCAATTTGAGATTGAGAATCAATTAACACTTAAACTTCTTGTTTTTTTAAAATTTGTGATTGTAAAAGAAGAATTGAGCCTGTGTACAAAATTCTGAAAATTCTTAATCACAATTGGGAGCAATTTCTAAGGTTTACCATCTTTGTAGTTGCTGCCTAGAATTGTCAGTGTTGGAGTTGCATCTCTTGTAAGGCAGTTTGTGGTTCTCGATTTCAAAAAAAATGGTTGCCCTAGCCTGTTGCTACCCTGGTTGGTGTTTCTGGATTCAGTTGTGCATGTTTCAAACCTCTGCCCTGCCTCAATTACTGTTTATAGTTTAGTTGTGTCTTTGCATAAGGTGGCTGGTTCCTCAACTACATGTCTTGTTGTTCCAGTTTTCTGTTCTAACCTGTCCCTTCATTCTGAGTTATTGTTTACAGTCCCATTTGTTGCCTCTCATTTGCTTGTTGTTTGTTTGCTCCAATTTCTTGGCTTTAAGCATTTGTCTCTAGCTTCATTTTATACCTAAGCTCTTGTTTTAACCTATCAAGGCAGAACCAACTCCTGGTCCTTAGTCCTTTTGAGCCATATGATATATATAATGCCAGCATGCTATCAACACATAAGCCTACTTGCAGTTAGGTCATTTCTTCTTTGATGCAATGTCTTTCAATATGATAAAATGCATATAGGTCTCCCTCCTTGACTAGCTTCTGCACTCCATTGTTGCTATTGCTGTTTCTATCCATTTTGAGTATGCCTTAATGACTAAATGATCCATATTATGATTTTTGCTTCAGTTACTGCTTCAGTCCAGTTTAGCTTTTGTTTAAGCATTGCATCCTTCCATTTACATTTGTGTTATTCTTTTTTCATGATATATCCTATCTAAATTCAGATCGGATCTCAAGTTCATATGTTTGACCTATGCATTTAGTCTTGTGTAAGATCCCAAACTGAGTCTGGTTTCTGTGGTTACCAAAGCAAGTTTAGGGCAAATGTTTAGGTTATTAAGACTGTTGCATGGATGTTAAGGAGTTATTCTGCTTTGTTCATAATTCAATAGTTCTGTTCATATTTCATTCATCATTTCAAGTAAAGAATTTGGTCTTGCGACCCTATATTACAGTTTCCTGTTCAATGCATAGGCATGCAGTTATTGTTGTTTGATTTGTTGCAGAAATTTTAGACCTTGATAAAGACATGTTGTCATTGCTGCTTTAGTGCCAAAGAAGCCACATTACTATACTGTTAAGTCATGTTAATGTGTTATTTTGATAATTGTTCTCATGAAGTTACCTCTGTAAGTAGTTAGGGAAAATGTTCATCCTTATTTTCACAGAGTCTTTGGCCTGGTTTCTGTTACAATTTGATGTGTTCTTATTTTCATATGTTTGACTTTAAAATGACTGGTGTTTGACCTTATGTTATGATTTAGATTAAGGTGCCATTACTATTGTTGGTTTTTGCTGCTTATTAAGGTCAAACATGGCTAAAATACTGCTCTTTAGCCTTTCTGTTCTAGGATAGAAACTGTCCCTATAGGTCAATGTTGTCCATATGCACTTAGGTCAGAGTAGCTTGCATCTTTCCAGCATTAAACTAGCATGATAAACAGTCACAAGAAGTCACATTTTGTCTTCAAACATTACATCGTGGCAGCTGTTTCAAGTTAAGTCTCAAGGGTGAATATGAACATTACTATTCTTGAATTTATGCTTTTGTTGATATTGTTAGGCTTAGACTGTGTTGCTTTTATTGATACTAACATGAGCTTTTCTACAATTCTGGGTTGTGTGAAGAGGATATTTTAGGAAGATAACGCATGACAAACATTAAATCTAGAAACAATGGCAGTTTTGGTAATTTTGAAAAGTTTAAGGACTAAAATTTTGAAACTTTACATGACATGATCTTAATTTGATAAGATAGCAAGTTTGTTTATATCATGGACTGTTTGGACGACATTGCATGTTTAAAGGGTTAATTTGTAATTTTTCGAATTCTAGGGACTGTTTTTGGAAATGTAGAATTTTGTGGGATTATTATGAAATTGTTTTAATTTGTATGGGTTGTTTTGCAAAATTATGACTGTTTGAGGATAATTTTCATAACGATTCATAAGAAACGTCAATTTTGGAAAACTTGAGTTTGTGGCAAATTTGTAATTTTTAAAAGTTTGGGGACTAAATGGGAAATTTACATGCGGTAGCCTCATTATGATAATTTGAAATGTTTGACGTATTTTTCAGATTGTTTGAGTAGTGTTGCATGTTGAAGGGGCTAAATGGTAATTTTGCATGAATTTAATTTTTACGGACTTTTATGTAATTTTCCATTCCTATTTTAAATTGTTAAAATATGCAATTGTAGGGTATTCGGGGTCTAATTTGAGTTTTAAATGGGTAGAACGTAATTGAATTAGGACCAAAATGTAATTATTTTCTCTAAAGGAGAAAGAATAATTAGTCTTGGGCATGGATGATTTCATTTCCGCAATTTATTTTCCGCACTATATCGCCTTTTGAATTGTGATTGCGCAAACAAATTTAAATCACCAAATTAGGAACATCGATAGGTTAGAAATTGAATTGAGCTTTTAACAATAAATTCTTAACTTAAAACTTGGAAAACAAAATTGGTTTTAGAGGCTGATAAATTTTGGTGGCAGTCGAAATGAAATTTCAACTGGCGTACCCAACCATCTTACTTTGGTTCCAGAACTTGCCTTTCTTCCAAAATAAACGAAGTAACTTTTACTAAAATTGGATTAGTTTTTCTTAAAAACTAAAATTAGTTCTCGAAGGGTGGCGACTCTCAAACTATCTTTTAAGACCGACTAGTTCGGCATCGCGCATCAAAGTTTTACCACCGCTTTTTCAAAGAGAAAATCCATAAGTTTAAAATTGGGCAAGAATTTGGCTATTAGTTGAAACGAAAAACTCGTTTATTGCTCTCCTGCTAGCAGTAACATTCATGAAAAAGGAAAAAGGAGAAGTTCCAAGAGGAGCTCTTTGAGGTGCAAACGAGGCAAAGGTATTAAAGGAGGCCACCGCCAATGTTGAGAGCCACTTGGCCAAGGCAAAACAAAGTAAAACTTCTAACCTGTAAGCAAGAATTCTGAAGTACATTAAAATACTTCAGAGTGAAATTGCCCAGGCATTCCATGGCATTTACCTCAAAAGTGGGGCCGATATGCAGGATATCAGATCGTCGATTTGAGATTATGACCCACTGAGAAAAAGATGGAAAATGACCCACCTTTGGGTGGTCCAATTAAGACATCTTCAACTAGCGGTAAAAAAGCTACCGCTTCTCCTTCGGCTATAAAGATTGAAGAATTTCTTTTTCCTCCCTTTTTTTGTTGTAGCTCTATAACACCAACATTGTACTTGGGATATATGTATATGTTTTTTTATTGATTATCAATCTTAATTATCAACTTAAAAATATTTCTCTATTTCAGTTTTTATTGAGTATCTTCTCACTTTTTCTTTTGATTTTCTCCTTTGTTCTGGCTCACATTCTTTATTATTTGTTTGTTTCATTGATTTTAGTGCTTATTTTATTCCTTGAACCGACTACCTCAGTTAATTTTGCTGTTTGTTTTATTTTCATTCTTTTCTTAAATATAATTTTTCCTGTAATCAACTGTATACATATATCTTGTCTCTACACTTTTTTATGTTCTCATCTATTTATTTATAAAGAGTTTTTAATTAGTCATTTGAAATTTTATGTTCTCATCTATAACGTGTGTGTTAGGGTCATAAATGTTTGTATATATCACTCAAACTTTCAAGGTTTGAGCTGAGATTTTTAACATTCCGTCTTAATGTTATGAGTGAATCGGCGAGCACGTTAGTGTTTTATACAAACCGATATTGTGGATTTTAAAATCCAGCAATCAAGTTTTTTAGCCCTAAGTTGGGAGCTTTAACATCTAGTGATAGAGTGTTGTAAGTGAGTTGATAGATGAATTAGTGCTTTGTGTGAAAACTGAGGTCAAGGATTTTAGCATCTAGTGATTAGGTTTTCCGAGGCTCAAGTTAGAAATTTTAACATCTAATGACTTGCCATTACATGTGAACCGATAGACTGCTTAACATTTTGTCCGAATCGAGGTCAAGGATTTTAATATCCAGTGACCAGTTTTTTAAGACTCAAGTTTAGAATTTTGACATCTAGCAACTTGGCATTTTTGTTAAGGTCAAAAATTGAAGTATTTCACTACTACTTTACATAATAAATCCATTAGCAAAGATAATCAAAACATCAAGGGATGTTGTGACAACCCTGACAAAAAACATGTCTTTTTGACGTCATTTCACGCATTTTATGCATTTCTATTTAAATGCATCAGACATAATATATGACATTTACATGAAATTTATGATTTTTGAAATGACTATAAATGAGTCAAAAGTGTTAAACAAAAGTGGTTTTAAGTTCGTTTATCATTGAAAGACATAAACGGAGCCAATTAGGGTTTTTGGCTCACGCGATCGAAAAATATCGAAAACGCACAATATTTTAAAGTAAATGAATTTAAGATGTTTTTATATTTTTACATACATGATTTAAAGAGTTTTGGGACCAAAGTTATACGAAGACGTCGTACGGTTACGGTTCCGTAATTGTCGAGGTTTCGGTTCGGTTTAGGACACCGATCAAACCGCGATAAATTTTCGGATTCTAATTTTTACGAAATTTCATATACGTGTTATACTATTTATTTTGACACCGAAAAAAATTTTTAAGCTGGTGCTGGAGTGATTTGGGGGCTGGAATAAAAAAGAAATGGAAATGAAAGAAAAGGGAAGTAGATAAATATATATTTACTTAAAAGTTAAGTATATTAAAAGAGATATTTTTGTGTAAAACAAATTAGGCAAGCTGCTGTTGGCTGTTTAATGATTTGGGTATGTTTGGAAGGCTGAGATAAAGAGGTGGGGGAGATTCTAGCTGCAGGATAGTAAGAGAGAAGAAAGAACATGAAAGAAAGAAGGAAAAAGGGAGAAAAGAAAGAGAAAGTGAGAGAGAAAATGAGAAATTGATGTTAAACTTGTGATTTGATGTGTTAGAAATATTCCTGGGATGATTTAGAGTTGTTCTAAAGCATTAAAAAGGGTGGAGATTAGCTGGAAAGGAGGAGAGAAAGAAAAACGTATTTCTGGTTCAGATTCTGGGTTTATTGATAGTTTTACGAAGGGTACTTTGGGGCAATTTATCTCTCAATATGTGATGCATGTGGAGATTTGGCTTCGATAGGTTTATAGAGGAAGTGTAGGAGAAGGGATTCATAGTTTTATTCCACCGGAAAACGGTCGGAGGTGGTCGTAACGATCGTCGGAAGTTGGGAGAAAAACAGGCAAATTCTGGTTCTGAGTAGAAACCAGTGTGGAAAGCCAACTTTAGGCCATTATATCTTTCGATCCAGAAATCTTTTGGAAATTTGGCTCCGATGATTTGATAGAGGGTGTGCAGAGGAAGAGATTGATAGGTTTAGCTTGCCGGAAGGTGGCCGGAGGAAGACGTACGGTTGCCTGGAAGTAGGCTCGAGAGACTAGGAAAACTAGGTAGTTTTAAGCTGCTGGAGTTGAAGATAAGTAAAACGGCAGGAAGAGGCATCGTTTTGAGTAAGGGACGCGCGGCCAAAACGCAGAAGGAAGGCGCGTTTTGAGGGAGAGAGTTCTGGTTCAAAACGGCAGCAAGCCGTGCGTTTTGAACCAAAACGCGCGCCCAGCACCTGCAATTTGGTAAAATCACATTTTGACCCCTGAACTTTTTGCCGCATTTCAATTAAGTCCTTTTGGGTGATTTTGCAATTATTTTTAATTATCGATTCGCCCCTGAATTTATAAATGCTTATATTTTTGACCCAGAGACTTTTATAAATTATATTTTAGCCCTTCCAGCCTAATTTCGACGTCCTGAATCCGTTTTTGATGTCAGAAATTATATTTTAGCACTTCCAGCCTAATTTCGACGTCCTGAATCCGTTTTTGATGTCAGAAATTTATTGTGAGGTTGTTTTAAGTATGAAATTAGAGATTTAAATATTTTTATTAGATATTTAAATGGTTAATTAAAGATTTTGATTTGTGAGTTTATTTAAAGTTTATAAATGGTTATAATAATTATAATTGTGTTTAATTATAATTATTATATGTTAAATTGAGTTTGTCAATTATTTTTATATTGACATTAAATGATTTTAAAGCAGAGATTTTCAGAGATTTAGTTTTAAACTATAGAAAATTGATTGGTTTGGAATTAAAACTCAATTAAACCAGAGAATTAAACATTGGAGCATGCATCATAGCTTATATGGGTTCCAGAGTTAATTTGTTGAACATGGTTGCTATGTTATGCATTATAGGAGCATCGAGTTAAAGAGCGGCACGGGGTAAGCAGCCCGAGGCCCCACCGAGCTCACAACAGTGAGGTAAGTGTTAAATCACTTACTTAAAGATATGCTTTGTGATATTGCTTATATTGCTATATTGAATTGTTTGGACCGGTATGAAGCCCGGTCAACTTGAGATATATGTTATATGATTTGAATTGTTTGTGGTTCCTAAGACGGTACTAAAATCCGACCAGTTGAGTTGTTTGATCTGGATAGAATTATATATGATATTTTCACCGGTACTGAAATCCGGCTATATGCTTATATGAGAGATATTGCTATGAAATGTATATATTGCATAAATGCATTTCAC
>CANUEY010047630.1:0-17742 GCA_948099555.1 Croton setiger
CAAACAGTATGAATTCTGTTCCCAACGGATCAATAAAGATGGAAAAATATAAACCTCAAACATTCAGACCCAAGCAGAACCAAAACACAAGCAAATAGAAACAAATCAATCTTACAGAACATGAAGATGTGACAAACAGCAGAAGAGAAAATTAAACAAAATAAAAATAAGAAATAAAGATCTTCGAAATATTGATCATAAACAGATTTAAGAATCAGAAGCAACAAATCATTCAACACAATCAATCAGGCTCTTTAACAAACATATCCATATTGAAAACGAAAATTAAAAGGAAATGGGAAAACAGAAATACCTTCAAGCTTTCAGAATTGAACTTCAATTGAAATTTCCAAACAGTCTTACAACTTCGATCTCTTTTACAATCCGTAAATGAAATGTTGTTAACACTTAAAATTGATTCCCAATATCAAATTGTTTTCGATATTGGAATCAACAGAAATAGAAATTAAAAGGGAATGGGATAGAATCCCCAAAAACCCCTTGAATTCTCAAAAATAAACCCTAGAAATCTAACTTACAGAATTTCTTTTCCTTTTCCTGATTCTCTCTATTCTCTCCATTCTGGAATTGCTTTTTTTTCCTAGTTGTTGCTCTTGGATCTTTATCCTTCTCTCGCGTCCGCCTGCTGTACTTTTTCCTTCTTGTTCGGACTTCTCTTCCTTCCTCCACGTAGCATTCTGTTACGTTGGAAGGATTTTCCTTTGCTGTCGATTCTATTTCACCTCTGTTGCACTCGTCTTCTACGAGCCTTCCTTCTTAATCTTCGTCCAGTTCTGTTCTTCAATTTCTTCGAACATGGCTTTCTGTTCTTGGAGTTTCAGTTTGAAAGGGTTCTTCTGTCTTCGTGTTTCTGCCTTCAATTTCATCTATTTGATTTCTTCTTTTTTTTTTGTTTCTGTTTTAATCAAAACCGACGCTGTTTTTGTTTACACGGCGACGTTCTGTTTAATGGTTTTAATTGAAATCAGATTATTCTGAATCGAACCAGTTTGGTTCGATTTAGAATTTATCCTTCTTTCAATTCCAGTCCTTCCTTTTCTTTTTATCTCTTCTTTTGACCCCAATTCTTTCATTTCTTTTTCAATTATATCATTCCTTCCCTATTTTAATTTTCAATTCTTCCTCATTCTTTTCTTTTTCTTCAATTAAGTCTTTTTCCTATTTTATTCATTTTTTTTCTTTTCTTCTACTTTTTAATTTTTTTTTTTTCTTCTTTTTCTTTCCTAATATATTATTTTTTTTAATTTTTCAAAATAAAAAGAAACTAAAGTTAGAAATAAGACAATTTTAATTTAAATATTTTTTCTTTTAGATTTTAGGGGTCAAAAATCGAGCGTCAACAGGGGCAGAATCGTAATTTTTGAAAGTTTGGTACTAAAACTGAAATTTGGCATGTTGTGTTTAATTTGGCATGTTTTATGTATTTTATGGTTGTTTTAAGAAGAATTGCATGTTTTTGGGGTTGATTTGATAGTTTTTCTAAAATTAGGGACCTATTTGCAATTTTTCAAATTTTAAGGACTATTTTGTAATTTTTCTTATGTTTGTTTTAAATTGTTTATTTTGGGAGTTTGGGTTTAAATTTGGGATTAAAAGGGTAGAGTGTAAATTTATAGGACCTATTTGTAATTATTTTCTTTGGAATTAAAGAAAGAATAATTAGATCTAAGGGGTGCACTGTTTTATTTTCTGCAATTTACTGCTTTTGGTAATGTGTTTGTGCAAACGATATTAATTACCGAATTAGGAACATCGATAGTTTGCTTTTCAAAAATAAAAACTTAACTTAAAATTTGGAAAACAAATTTGGTTTCAGAGGCCGGTAAATCCGGGTGTTAGTCGAAATGAAATTTCAGCTAAAGTGTTCAATCCTCTTATTCAGAATTTTTCTGGTTGAGACTTTGCCTTATCTAAAAAAAAAAATAGAGTCAATTTTCAAAAATAAAATTTGGTTTAGTATTTCTTAAAAATAAAACGGCGACTCGAAAAATATTTTTAAGACTGACTAGTTTCGGCACCGCATCCAAAAATGTTTTGTCTTATCTTTTCGACTTATAAACCGGAAAGCCTAGAAATCGTCGTCTTCAACAACGAAATTAAAAAATGAAAATTAAAAGTTAATCTCAATTAATTAAATAAAATAGAATAAAAATTAAAACACTTAATTAGTTCTAAAATTAAAATTAATTAAAAAAAATTTAATTATTATTTTTTTTTTTGGATTTTGATCAAAAATCGAGCGTTAACACGCATCCCAAAGGATTAGATGTGTACCACATCCAAAAAGATTAGGTGTGGAGTTCAGTCGCAGGGTGGACACTTTCGTTGTCTCTCAGCATAATCAAGAAGACCTGCCAATGAGCGCTACTTGCTAGCCAGACAAAAGATTTAAATAGAGGGAAAAGAAAAATCATTTGAAACTCATTTTTTATGAAAGGGAGAAAATGATTCTCTCATGCACGTAATCAAATGCAACAAATAACAAATAAAATAATTGAAATTAAACCTATAAAACAAAGTTAGGTTAATGTTCACTTAAGGAAAGTGCATATCCATTCAATGTGTTCTAAAGGATAGAACAGATCCAAATATCAAGTTTAATAATGGTCCAAATTTTAATTTAATCAATTAAATTACTCCCTAATGGAGTCGCCAAGTTGTAAACCCCAATTGTTCGAAAGGATTAAAGATTCACACCTAATTTGTTTTTTTAGAATCGCTACTTAATTTATTTTTTAACTAGGTTAAACTTAGAAAAACCTAAAATGACTTCAACTTTAATTAACCAAATTCATTAATTAGTCCAATTAATAAGCCATTAAATCCACGAACCCAAGAAGGATTCAGAGACCATATCATAAACTCAATTTTGGATTCAATTAGTTCCAAATATCATGCAGGTTCATTTATGTCAATTTTACCAATCATTAATCAATCCCAAAGATCCAAAAAAAAAAGAAGAAGAAATCCAAAACAAAGAGTTTTGGGGTAAGGGGTCTGCTATTTGGAGTGAAATCCTAAATATGTCTACATACTCTCGTTTTTATGAGAGATCAATGCAATGTAGTTCAGAAACTAAATTAATAGTGAGAATGATGTGTGTGTTGTGTATTTTTACGCCTTCAGCGGCTTGAAAAGCTTGTTGGGAAAATGTAATGTAAAAATTAATGTGGGCACTTAGTGCCGAGTGATAGATGAAAGATAATTGAAAAGACAGAGTTTCAAAATTACCTGGTTTAAGGGTCAGTCGCTTTGGAGCTTTGGCTTGAACTTTTGAACTTAAGCTTGGCTTGAACTTGACTCCAATTGCTTAGGGTTTTAGATTAATTAAGTAATGATCAAAATTTAAGTCCCAGTTTTAGCAGAATTTCGGTATTATAATCCAAAAATCTCAAAACAACAAATAGGAAAGTAAAATAAAGAATTGAAAGGATTAAAAGAGGTAGAATTGATCATTTGTCAACACAAAGCCAATAGCCCTCAAAATGGTGGAAAATAATGTTATTTATAGGAAAAAAATTGAGGTTTTGATGCATGGGGGCGCAGGGCACCGCAGCTGGAACTGAAGGATTCTACGCAGGCTGCCATAGGGGACATACGCACGCGTCCGCAGGAGCTTTGGACACGCAGATGTGTGATGTTTGTGCACACTTCCACACACTTCTTGCTTATATAGCTACAGGTTTTATGTGTATGCGCGCGTGCTCCACTGCCTAATTTGGGATTTTGCTGTTCAAACTAATTTTCTAGCTGTTTTACAGCTTTTCTGGCATGTTCAACCACATATTCCTGATCAGATCATTTTTCTAGATTTTTTAAGTACTAAGGAGGCATACTTTCAGGGCTATTTAAAAATGATTCTTGGTTTAGGAAAAATGATTTTAGGGTACCAAAAAAAAATATTTACCGATTTGACCCCCTAAATGAAGGATTTTGGCCCATAAACTTTGTGATATGCCTAAGGCCTTTTCGCACTTTTGAAAGTTGTCATTCTCAAAATTTTCTTCTTGGAAAGCTATCCTGGGCTCCTAATGGACACTATATGCAAAAATTAGGTCAAAGTTTGAGTATTCACAGCTAGATGGGTAGCTGTGAATACTAATAGGGTTATATGTGTAGTGGTGTTGCCAGATGAGCTTGGTATTTGACTTGGAGGGTTTAAGCAAAAATTGGGTTGTTATGATGCACTTAAAGTGGAATTGTGGGGCATCTATTCCTATTTGCTGGGTGTACAATATGCATTTGCATCAAAAGTAGTCGAGTCTCGAAACTGGGGTCAGTTTGGGATGCATCAAGTCATAGAAGGGCATTATTGTAATAACATAACTAGATTAGGCGTTCATTAGAATAACTAGAAGAATTAAGGCATCAAATAAGTAATGAAATGAAATTCAAGCATTTAAATAGTAATAAGCTTAGAGTTGACATAGACACACTAAATACCATATGATGAACATAAACGCAAAACAAGACCTAAATCAAGTCCCTTAATTTAAAGACTACCTTAGAATTCTCTAGAAAGCTATGAGAGAATTAAAAACTAAAAACAAGACTACCGAACCTTTATCTTCTCTTCCTTCTTCATTGTCCTCTCTTCCTTTATAATCAAGAGGAAATTTTCTTTTCATCTTTTAACTAAATCACCATTATCAAGCACTATCCTTCAAGAAATTCAAGTCATCTCTTCATCTTATACTCATAAAGGAGCTAGGTAAGGGAAGATAACGAAGGTGAACAAAGCTCTGTCATTGGTGATTAAGGGAAGGATACCATTTAGATAAGGATATGTTGCAACATATCATCTAGTACATATACGCCACATATAGTTAAGACATCTGAATTTAGGCCGAGAGATTTATATGAGATATTTGGGACTTAGCAAACATACAGTCACACAGTTAAACAATTACCCTTATCACTTAGGTTTCGCTTTTGATCTGATGGAGCACGAACTTGTTTGTTAATTACGTGTTGATTAATATGTTGTGATTAATAATCATTTGACATATGCATGAAGTAAATCGAGCACGAAAGCCAACAGGTAAGGTCATTCAGATAAAGCATATTGTGTGATTGTGTGATATTCCTTTCCCTTACCTCTATCGAAGTTAAAGTATCCACGGGCAACATTGCTCAACGAGTTAAATGTCTAACTCGCAGGTAGTAGGTTTTGAAGTTTTTGAAAAATTCTTTTTCCACGGCTGCTGCAGTTCATCATCATCAGATTCTACACTGATAAGGTAAATCATTCTTTTGTATATTTTGATTTTGATCATGTCATGTACCAGACAAACATTTAGGCCCATAACATTTGGTCATGTGCTATAATTAATATAGTTAGTTTATGGTCATGCAGTATATTATAATTAAATGGTCTAATTTGATATGAAATTAATATAATAAGAATATGGAAATCAAGTAAAATGATTAAGTTATCCAGCATGATAGGTCATTCGAATCAACTGGTCATGTCATTTCGTCTCAATTCATTTGGGTTATCGGTGGGCTGGAAAAGGGCGTCACATGTCTTGAAAAATGTTCATAGAGAAGGTAATTTGGTAACAGATTGTCTAGCAAATAAGGCTTTGGGGATTCTTTTGGTTTTAGGCCGGTTCAACATCCAAATGCTATGTGAAGTTGTGTCTGAAGACTGATGATGTTGCTGAGTGTTGGCCAAGTGTTGGCGTAAGAATATTAATTAAGGGTTAAACCCCTATATAGTCGTATTTAACATTTATTGTACTGGAAAAACGTAGTTGATTTTTCAAAAAAAAAAAACACTTGTTTTGCTTTTTATCATTAATTTTTCTAATGATTTAACAAATAATAGCATAAACATAAAGATAGAAAATTTAATTGGAAAACATTGAAAAGAAAATGTTGAATATTGGAAAAAATAAAGAGGAATTAGAACTCGGTTGATTCATTGCTAATATTTTTCTTTTTTTTCTTCTATTCTTTGTAATTTTGGAGACTTTGATAATTTTTCATGCATGATATTTCCTCTGTTCGATTCATAAGGAAAAATTAAATAATAATAATGTTCAAGAGAATGAATATTTGGAATGAAATTCCTATTTTATCTTATTTACCTATTGGGTTAGAGAGATCAAGAGGGGAGATATATGTGATTAGGATGCACATGTATTATTGTAAACATATGCACTTAAATTTCTTGCATTCTTTTATGACTTTTGTACAATATTCAAATAAATCTGAATTTCTGCAAACTATTTTAACAAACTTATTTCAAAAAATACCATGACATATAATTTTTTTTTTTTTGTTGACTTAAACCGTGTATCATTTCCACGACCATTCTTAAATTAGCTATTTTGCATATAGATGTTTGTAATTGTTTTATGGAACACTAAGATCTAAACAGTGAAAAACTGACTGTATAAATAGTATATTCAGCAAAAATATTTAGTATTTAACTAATTGAATAGTTAGTAACTTTCTACGGATGAATGCTGAAAGGCAAAGTTTAGGAAGCAGAGTTTTTATAAAACGATAGTTAAATAATTAAAAATAATTTTTTAATTACTTTTAACCAACGAAGTTTTATAGAAAATAAACATTTTGAATTTGCTTAAATAAATCTTAAATTCAAGACCTACAGTAGACAATGTAAGTCGAAGCAAATCTCAGAGACCGAAGTAGTTGTTTCACAACCCAAATATATTTAAAAAACAAAATATTTATTTTTTAGATTTAACATAGAATGCTAAACAATTTCATTTTGCAAAAATAGTGTCCTCCCGTTCTAGAATAATGTTACATTAGAAATATAATATTTAATTTGTAAAAAGTCTAATGTACCATTCATTTAATATTTATATTTATTATAACATGATGAGTTTAAAAAAAAATTACATATTCAAGAACGAGTAGGAGTACAAAAACATAGCAATTGAGTCAATTATTCTCTAGTATTAAATTATTTTCATCTAATTTTGGTAGAATTTAACACAACGTTACATAACCAAGTTGAGAGTTCCGAAAGCATGATTGGAAGAAACACAAACAATTAATTAGCTGAATTTGAAAATAAAATAAATCAAAGTAGAAAACTTTTATTAACCACATCTACCAAAACATCTAGTTTTAATATATCCTATCCTCCCTTCATTGTTGAGAAGAGCAGTCTCATAAAATGGGATTGCAAAAATTAAGATCCAAATCATATTTAAAGTGGGAAAATAATTGCAACAATGACATTTGAAGGAGAATACAAATATTAAGGGGACATCCAATCTTTTTTGATATCAAATGTGTAGTTGATCTCCAAATAACACTTGTTATCATCATCAACAAACTGGAAAAAAAAAAAAAAAAACACATCAAACCCATACTATTAGTAGAAGTACTACATATGCAAGGTTTTAATTATATTACTCTATGTAAACATAGAAAGAGCTTATCCAACCATAAAATGCGACAAAAAATAACCGGTCAAAATACTAAAAACTATCTAAAAAATTATTGCAATTGCCCAACGCCATCTAAGTTCCGAATCATTCACCCTCGCCTTCGATCTATGCAGGGAAAAAAAACACTAAAAAACTACTTCAAAAGTTATAGCGGAGCACAGCCCTACCCCAAGTTTCAAATCAATCATTCACCGGGAAAAAGGCTCCCCACCCTCCACCAATTTGAACTTTTACAATTATGAAAAGAAGGGAAAAGGAAAGGTCACAGATATAATTTAAGGAGAAAAAGAAAGTGGTGGAACATACTTTACTTTTAGCAGAGTATGATCCTCTAGCAAAAATACCAGAAGGAGTTGTATCTTCAGGCATCTCATGTGTGTAAGGCTCTGCCTGAGGACTAAAGGTTCCAAGCATTTCCTTCGTGCTATCCACTGTAATTACATCAACTCAGGTTGATTTTTTTTTTTTTTTTGGGTCCTCAAAAACAAATTAAAAAAAACAAAAAAGATGAAAATAATAATAGAAATAAAAAAAAAATTACCCTTGACACCAGTTTTCCAGACGGTGTTGGTGTACTTGAGGCCAGAGACAATATTATTCCCAACTTGAAATGTGAATTGCAGGCTATAGCGACTGCCTTCTTTCAATGTGAACCATACTCCTTTTGGAGCTCCATTCTCCGGCACAGAAAGAACAATATCTGGTCTTCCAGCTGATTTTATTGCCAGACTCAGGATCTTTACTTCTGGATCTAGACTTTCTATTTTGTTTTCAACCCATTATATACCATGTATCAGAAATTTTTATCCCATCAATTTACATGCAAAATACACAAAATTCTTACCAATTAAGCACAAAATATATATATTAAAAGGAAGATTTGGCCAATTAATTACCTCCAACAGCATTGAAGTCTACACTTCCAAGAAGTTGTTCCTTCCACCTCCTCAAGCTCTCATCATCCTACATCCTCAAAAAGCACCGCTTTCAATTATAATTACAGGAGAACAGAGTATCAATTAATTTTGAAAATTTAATTAATTATAGAAGATAAGATAAGATTAAATTTAAGAAATTGACAATTTTTTTTCTTTTTTAAAAAAAGATTACCTTATCCTTTTCAAGTTGCTCTTTGAGAGTGTACTGAGGACCCAACTCAATCTTCCTATCTTCGTCATCTTCTTCTTCTTGATCAGTAGCATAAATAGAGCTCTCGCTCATATTTCTAGTCATGCCAGTTTTAGATTCATCCACTGCAACTCCTCCTTCTCCATCGCAAGCTGTTGTTTTTGTTTCTGAAACTTCTTCGTTCCCTTTCTCATCAAAACCCATGATTTTGGAATTTGATTCCACACCAACAGCCAAAGACATCAAAATCCCATAAAATAAACTGTATGTACTGAGATATTATGTCGTTTTAACTAACATATTTTAGAGATAAGAAATAGAAACAAATTCCAAAAAGAAAGAAGCCAAAACCCCAAAAGGAATAAATATGAAAAAATCCAGATATGTATTTATTTAAATGAATATTTAATTTAAGAAAAAAAGAGAGGGTGGGGGGTGGTCAAAGAATCTTAGAAAGGTGAATAGAAGACAAAATGAAGCAAACCC
Source organism: Croton setiger (assembly GCA_948099555.1). NCBI lineage: Eukaryota > Viridiplantae > Streptophyta > Magnoliopsida > Malpighiales > Euphorbiaceae > Croton > Croton setiger. The sequence continues at coordinate 9,069 of CANUEY010047630.1, forward strand.
ACAAAGGGATAACCCTTGGAAGTTGAAACAAGAAAAAGGACGTACAGAAGAGGAAGAGGAAGGAAAGTATAGAATCGAAAATTTTAAGAAAGAGAAATGGGTTTGTTTGTTTTGGAGGAAAAAAAAAATTAGAAATGGTCATGTGGAGATCCGAAGATATACATAACACAACAACATTTTAGAGATCGTGAAGGCCACTTCTCCACTAGAATCCACCATCACCTTGATTTGAGGAAGCTTTTATATTTATTTATATAAATTAATATTAGAGGGGGAAGAATATATGAGACAGCCTAGTTTTGACCCTTTCTCATGTTTACTATGATTGGCAAATCGAAGAAAAAGCTGCTGATTAGGATTCTTAGACTTCAACTACTATTTTCAACTTTCTTGTTTTAGCATTAGATATTGCAGTTTTTTTTTTTTTTTTACTTGTTTTCTGGATAAATAATAAATCTTATTGTGGGGATTTGAGTCTTTAGTAGCTAGTAGTACACAAGCTTGTTATCAGCTTTCCGAATGGACATTTCGGATTTGCATAGTCAGCGTTTGTTTGCTTTGCTAATACTCTTTTACGAGCAAAGGAGTTAGTTTGCTCAGCATTGGACGCCCCAAAAATTATACATTTAAGGCACACAAATTGTTGTGCTGTCATGAATTATTTATTGGATTCAAACACAAATTCATAAATTTTAAGAGTTTTTTCAAATAGAATCTCAAATTTTGTAAATGTACAAACTGACACCTAAATAATTGTTTCTTTAAGCAAATCCACACATAGTATGTCCCCATAAAGAGCGTGAATAACTGGAGCACTTTTAGGGTTCAGAATGTAATTTTACAGACTTATTCGTATCTTTCTCAGAAAATGAAGGACCAAAGTGAAATTATACATCTTCTTCCTCATTTAACAACCGAAACAATGACTCAAAGCAGCATCTCTGGTCACAAAAAAAATTGCATTAGTGGATGGAAATGCATGAAAACATGTGTATTTGACTCTTCTTGGTTCCAGGATTCAAAATGCCATCATTTTTTTATTGGTTTTGCGTGGTTTGCTCGGAATATCAAAGATTTCGCTCACCATTCATTTTTTATCCTTCATTTTATGAGAAAAATATGAATAAGTATATAAATTTGCATTTTGGACTCCAAAAGCAAATGTGTAATTCACACTCTCTATTGAGACAAACCATATGTGGATTTCCTGTTCATTCACAAAGTTGGATGTTTCATTAGTGAAAACTTGTAAAGTTTAGGTGTGAATTTGTGTTTTAAGCATTATTTATTTTATCTCACTAATCTATATAATTAAGTGTAATATCTCTCTATAAGAGTTTCACATCTTATTATCTCATAAATATGTTTAATAAGTACTAATTTTTCTTAACGTGAGTTGCACATGTTAATTTGTTTTATAATATTGTTATGGAGGTTGTAATTTATTTAATTAATTATATATTGATAATAATAAAATTTATATAAAAATAATAAATTCAAATACTAAGATGTAACTTATACTTTTATATTTATCTTTTTCATCTTTTCCTCTAAAGAAATTCTAACCTTAAACAGTAGCTGTTATAACTAACCGCCACACTTGCAATCATTCTTTGATTTTGAACTCATTCATCTTCTCCGACAGACACTTTACTGTAACTCCATATTTTCTATCCAAAACACGATAGAAATTACATGGAATTTCGTCGGCGACACAATTCTTGATGAAAACTAACTTGAAACAGCATGAATCATATCGAAAATTCATTATTTTAGATTTTTCAAATGGCAAGCTTCTAATGATCCAATGACTATTCTAAGGGTACCAAACGAATCAATGACCGAGTTGAGGAATGTCGACTGATACCCTAATCTGTTGCATTTTGCTGAGGCGACATCGCTAAGGTTCTAGTCTTCTTTCTTAGTTTTTCATTCATCTGTTTCAATTTTTGGATTTTATCTTTTTTTTTTTAAAAAAAAAAACTACTAAAATTTAATAAATATTAAAAGAGGGGTATAAAAGTAAAATTCTAAAAAATATACTATTTATTTAATTATTGATGTTTAGTGCCATTTACTAAAGAGAAATTCAAAAAGTGTTATTTATTACTATTTTTCAATTTTATTTTAGAATTTTGACCCAATTTACTCTCATATACTCCAATTTTTCAAAAAGTTACGGTACCGAGTCATTTCATCCAATATTCTTAGAATTTTCCGTTTGTCAAAAGTCAATAGATTAAAAAATTTTAACGATCATTTTGCACATTTATATAATTCTAGAAAGAAAGAAAAAATTAAATAAATATATTTCGCTTTCATCTATTTAAGTTTGTAAAACTGTTTTATCTTCATAATTATTTTAAATTTTAGCTTTGAGAACTTTAGATGATAGATTTGCTTGTAGTAGCCATGACCAATGGCTGCAAATTTGTAATTTTATTGAAAGTAAATGGAAGTTTTTCTGATTTTTGTTAAAAAAGATTTGCAAAATGAGAGACAGAAATAACCACCGTCAATATTCTAGGTGCCTTCAGCTTAAAGTGCAAAGTTAAGGGTCATAAATATTCACTCTCAAAGTACATTTTCTGGAAAATTCAAATGCATTTGTATATATTAAGCTGTAGGTTATGTTGCATTTTTAATAATTAGGAGACTAAATTGTTACAAACTGAAATTGGATTGAAGTATTAGTTGTTATGACAGAGACAAAGATGTACCCACTTTTTATTTTCATCTCCCAAAAAAAGGCACAAGAAATGATTATTCCATAGAATTGAATTTCCAATAAATAGTTTTACGAACGGACAATAACGCTTTACTCCAAAAAACAAAAAGCAGCATTATCAAATTTGCATTTTTGAGAATTCAATCGCCTAAACCTCGGCTCTAATGAAATTTGCTACACATGCCACTTACGGTGAGCCATAAAAACAAATAGCATCCTAACCTGAAACAAACAATCAATCCCTTCCCCATTTTCTCACAACTCTCTCTTTAGCAGAAGCCTGGATAGAAACTTCCTTCTCCGACCCACCCGAAGATTTATTTTTCAAAATTCTTGATGATAACAAACTCAGCCCATTTCTTGTTCCTCGCAATGCATGCAGCCAAGGATTAATGGTGACTGCAAGTAACACTTCACCTTTTGCGATAACAAGATACTGAAATTCCCAAGTAAATATTATGGGTTAAGAAACAGTCTCATTATATAGCAGTATTCAATAAATTCAAGAAAACAAAAGGCTTACCATGCATATGATACCTAAGATGGCCAGACCTGCTTGTTGTGCTTCGGGCCAGAAATTGTCACCACCAGACCAGCCAAATCGTCCACCCCATCCAAACCAACCCCCTCCACCAGCACTTCCACCACCACCTGCTTCCTCTCTCTTCTTAATTTCTTCGTTCCATTTCTCAAATTCTTTTTTCTTTCCCCCAAGAGCACTTTCCAAAGCTTTCCTAGCTTGTTCCTGCACCATGAATATTGTAGGGCTAAATATCCAGATATGCATTAAGATTAAATTTCACAGACACCTAAACCTCAGGTTATTGTGACTACGACTAATGCAGATTTATGCAAAGCAGCAGAGTGAAAGAACTGCAAACGGAAAACTAAAGCAATGCCTTGAAGGAGTTGACTCAAAAGAAATTATCATTCATTGAAGCCCATCACCAGTATAAACCACACAACTGCTATATCTGGAACTATGAGTTATCCATGATCAACCAATAAAACCTTAAAAACTTTACAGAACTTGAATATCAAATCAGAGATCATGGCCAAGAATTTAGTAAAAGCCAACAAGAATAATTAACCGAAAGAAAGCATTAAATAACAGAATAAAAGCAGGTCACAGAAATCCACACCAAAGAAATTAAGGGTTCGAAAGAGAAATTTAAAAATTTAATTTGTTATAACTCAAAGGAGACTTTGTTTAGATCAGTACGTGGAAAAAAAAAAAAACCATTAGGATGTTGACATAAAAATTGTTAAGAAAGGTGCACAAGAGATATTTGCAGCAGAATAAGACAAAGAAAGAGAGAGACAAAAGAAAGAACTGAAAACAAATCAAATGCTCTTCTGTTTATTCAAGGGAAAGAGTAAATGATGCAGGAGCATCCCAGCTGCTTGGGAAATTTATTAAATTTCCTTATTATTTTAAAACTTTTGTTTAACTTCCTTATTTATTTAGGATTCCCATTCAGTAAGTTCTTATGATTAGGACATTTTTTTTAAGACCATAGGGGTTATCCTAGCTAATATAATTTTGCATTACAGCGTTGGCAAAAGGAATTAACAAATACTTCTAGCAAGAGCAGTCATCTTTCACAATTCAGTAGAATAACAAGAAACCCAAAGATGGTGGGATCATGTAGTCATATGTTGTGTTCTTTAGCCTAATGTTAAAAAGAACAGAATTTTGAAAGACGAGAGAATTTGGGGAGACATTATTATTGCAACAAGCTTTTATGGGTGTAAAGACTAATATGATAAGTTTAGTTCTAAAGAGAAGGTTATTTAACTAGGGGCCAAGAAGATTATTAAAAGAATTATCCATGCAATGCATATGCCTAGGTTTCGAGAAACATATTACTTGTCAGGATCTGAGTTCTTTCTAACGCTAGGAGAATTGATGCAAGATCAACCTAGCTGTTTGGGAAATTTATTAATCTTTCCTTTTAGAATTCTTGTTTAGCTTGGAATACTTCTTATTTATTTAGGATTTCCGTTCAATTAGTTATTCTAATTTTTGTTAAGTAATAGGGTTTATCCTAGCAAGTTCTTCTAATTTTTGTTTAGTAATAGGGTTTATCCTGGCAAGTTCTTGTAACTTCTGTTTAGTAATAGAATTTTTCCTAGCTAATATAAATAGAACAACCATAAGTTTTGTGTTCAGATTATTGTCAATTTTATTATAAATATTCAAATTTCCTAATTCTGAGGTTATCTTAAGCAAACCTAAATTTGTTCCAATATAATCTTTCTAATCTAACTCTAATTTGTTGAGTTTTAATTGCCCTAAATCATTCTGATGCATCAGTAAGGCTCAATTACCAATAAACAGCTGAAAGACTTACATGGATATGGACTTTTAGTTTTTCTATAATGATTTTAATCAAAAGGACTTTTACTTGTGGCTGCTGTTATCGCCAGAGCTGTTTTTGTTAATGCCAGATCAAAACTTATTTTTAGACAAAATTACCCCTTTTTCAATTGAGTTTCTTTGGCCGCTGCATATATGCATTCGTTATAGGCATAGTTCCTGAGAGAGGGACACAAAGATTATCAATGTGGCTTTTACGATTGAGCGAGAAGACCACACCATTGGCAACATTATTCATATGGAACTACAAAGAGATGATAATGTTATGTTTGCTGGATACAAGCTCCCTCATTCTCTCCAATATAAACTTTTTTTTTTTTTTTTTTTTCAAATAAAAGAAAATTCAGTAATATGCAATTCTATTAGCAATTAGAAAAGCTTGAATTCAACTTTATCTTTAACTAACTTTTCTTTCACACATTTTATCGAACAGGTGACCTACATTCTCTTAAATTACAAGTAAACGAAATAGAAATTCTAAAATGGCACCTCTACAAATTCACAAGATTGATTCAAATTTTCCAAAAATCTTTTCAATATAAGCAAGCAGAAAGATCAATTATATTAATCCTAACCAGAAGAAGAATTCTAGTATTGCAGTATTGATCAACAAACATGACATTGCAAATCTATACAAAAAAATCATTCACGTATTCATTGTGATGATTTGAGTCTTGATCTCTTTTTTACCAACATCAACATGGATTCAAGGACTGTAAGAGTACCTAATCATCAATGAGTCAATTTATTGGTTGCTGATAACAATGAATTGTATCGTTTGAGATGCAATTATGAAGATAGTGGCAAATGAAGCAGTGAGAGTTGATAGCAGCACACACAAACAAGACAATGCGTAAGGAAGAAGGGTAATTTTGTCAAAGTGGAAGTCTAGGCTCTAGCATTAACAAAAACAGCTCTAGAAATAACAACACCCTTTTATTATATAATTATTAGCAATCCCAGGTTAGGCAAAAATTAAAACCAAATAACCAAATAATAGCTAGAGAAACATATTGTTCAGATCCATACTGCAAAAGATGCTATAGATTACAAAGAGGATAAAATTCGCAACTATAAATATACACAGTTCATGTATTCCAATACAGTGCAATTTTGAGGAGTGCAACAAAAAGATAAACGAAAAACTGAATTCTAAGATCTTAAAAATAGACATCACCATCAATTAAAATCTGTGGATAAAATACCAATACTTGACCAAAGGCCAAATATTACGAAAATATCATAGTAAAAGAACAAAACATTTTTGTTCTACACAGAGGATAAACATACATTTATAATGCATACGCCCCCGAAGAATAATAAGTTGAAATGAAGGGGTGATTTAATATTTTTTTTCTTAAAAAAAAAAAAAAAAAAGCTCTAATTTAGCAACATAAAACACTTATTAGATTACATATACCAAGGAAAACAAGCATCTTTGATTGAGTACTGTGAACACTCCAAGGAGATAATTTTGACTGGAAAAATATAGAAACTACCATTCTTCAAGCAATCGATGAAGAATGATTGCGAACAAAAAAAATTTAAGAACAATGTGAACCGAAAAAGAAATAACACACTTCAGTTCAGAATGATTTCAATAAATTAATTTATAAAAACAAATAAGTAGTGCTAAATTTTCTAATGAAGTTTCCATTCCAATTAAATCCTGCAAAATATAATTCATAGCAAGCAATCAAGAAGTATATGAGATAGAAAAAAGAAGCAAAAGCTTTAGTACCTCTCTGCCGCCGCCGCCGCCGCCTGAAAAAACGCAGGTGAACTTGCCCTTGCACTTTAGCTCCTGCTGCAGAGAAATCCAAACGTTTTGGTCTGGCGTTCTCCTGTTAAAGCGGAGGCATTTGGGTTGGGATAGGGTCCAGGAGCTGGAAGAGTAAATGTGAAGCTGTGCCATGCCCTATCTCGTTTTTGTCTCCCTCGACTCATTGTTTCCTTTTGTTTCTTTTCTGCTTTTCAGTTCTCTGCCAAGGTTAGGTACAAGGGAAGTAACCGAACCTAGGTGTACGTGCGTAGTACAGTATAATTTTACTTACCCCACTATAGAGGCCAGTTACGTAACTCGGCCTGTTGGGTCACGGAATGTACCAGAATCAGCCCGCTGAACTACCGGACCGAAGAATCGTCGGTTAGGGTCAAGATAAACAAAAAAAAAAAAACTGACCTAATTGGCGGGACTGCCAGTTTAGTTTTTCTTTTTTTAAAAAAAAAAAAAGAACATAAGGAGAAAAAAAATATAAATTAGACTTCAAACATAACTTTTTTTTTTTTAAGGGATATTTAAATTTTAGGGATTGACATATATTTCACTTTAGAAAAAAAATTATAAGTAATTTAATTTTAAACAACAAAATCAATGCAATTGAAATTAAAAAAAGAAAATGTTGGATTCTATCGTACTTCTCTTTGGGGATTTTCCTTTATTGGGAGAACCAGATGAAATAGTCTTTATCTCATACCGATTTTCTGAAAATTATTCATCCGGCAGTAAATGACGTAAAATTGGTGAACAATAAATATAATAATTAAAAAAATAATATTTTTATTAAATGATGAAATTTACATGGAATTTAATTGTAATATTACAATTAAGTTCAATAATTAATTGTAAAGTAGTAAAAAAAACAAAAATTGGGCTTGTAAATAAATTTTTTATTTTTCAAAAAAAAATTTATTTTGTCTATGTATTTTTTTTAGCATAAAAAAAACAAATAATTATATTTCTTACCTTAATTTTCGTCGACGGAAGAGTTTTCGATGACTTTATAACTTTCATCGGAGGAAAAAAGTCCAAGAATCTGTTTTCGTGCATCGGCCGCCGCCCAATTGCCGACGCATGCTTGGGCTTCGAGATTGTCCCCTCTCAATTTAGTTCTTTTCTCGGAAAGCAGTAGGCCGCCGGCACTGAATGCTTGTTCCACCGCGACAATTGACACTGGCACCGCCAACACTTCTTTAGCGATTTCGACCATAATTGAGAATGTATCTTTATGCCTACTCCACCACTCCAAAATGTTGAAATTTATCACATCTGTTGCTGCACCTGAAAATTTAAACTCTGTGAACAGGTATTTGTCAAGTTCCGGATAGGAACTTGCACCGGTCCTCCTCGACCTTTTTTGGCGTTGAGAATAAATAAGAGATATTTTATTTTGAACCGAGGTCCCATCCAGTCTGGCGGGAGTAGAACTTCTGCCAATGTCAGTAGCAATAGCCGAAACGTTTTTTTGCTGAAAATTCAAAAAATAAATCATTTACTATTTGTCTAATTTCATTAACTAAGCTATGAATCTAAAGGTAAATTCAAATTATCATAATTGTTGACGCACAATTTTTCCCCCAAAAATTTAAAAGAAATTTTGCGCAAATATTTTAAGTTCGACGAATTCCCTATCTCCTGATTCCGGATTAGTTCTCGTTTGTTTTCCTTCCCTCTTAAATTTTTCGGCCTTCAAAAAATTAGAAACTAAATAAATGTTTTCGTTTTCTTTAGGTTAATTAATTTTAGTTGAATTAAATGAATATTTATATTTTTACTTTTATTTGAT
>CANUEY010047649.1:0-12915 GCA_948099555.1 Croton setiger
AAATAATTACATATTTATTTTTTTATCATACTAGACAAGTCTGAAAGTTAGAAGGGAAAGTTTAATTTTTCCGAAAAATTAAAAAGAGTTTACAGAAAATTTAGTGTTTATTTGGAGAAATTAACAAAAATTAGAAAACTCTTATTTGTTATTTGGAGAAATTAACAAAAATTAGAAAACTCATATTTAATAAAATCTTAATTGAAATAATAGACAATTGCTATAGTGATAAAAGGTGAATGATTGTGTCTTACACAATAAAATATTATCACATCAATTTAATACACTAAAGGTGTTGTGGTGTAGTTGGTTAATATGTAATCGAACATACTAAAGGTCTCAGGTTTGAACCTAGTTTGGTTGTTTTTTATTTTTATAGTGAGTGGGGCACACAGGTTTGATTTAATAATTAGAATGGTCTGATTCAAATAAACCATGGTTCGATTCAAATAAACCAAATGGTAGTTTTGTCATTTTGAAAAAAAAAAACATTGACTTTTCCGTTGACTAACGGTCAAAGTGGACGGAAGGACCTGAGAGTCTATTTTTTCAAAAGTTAGGGACCTGTTGATATAATTTCCAAAATAGAAGGACCTACGAGTCTATTAGATCAAACCTCAGGGACCCAATCGTAATTACCCCTATGATTAAATAATAAATTTAAAAATTTATTATATGTCTAATAAAATATATTTGTGAGGCCATTTAATTAAACTCATAAAAAATTATCAGTGTCTTTCACATTGTGTTTGCTTTGAGTAAAAGACATTTTTAATGATGTAGTACCACTTTTTCTTTCAAATATACTCTATAAAAATGTTTTTATCCTTCACATTATGGATGCTTTTACTATTTTGATCATATTTTTTTTTTTGACAAGTCTAACTAAGGTGATTCCAACTCTCATAATTAGCTAACACATAATGAAACAAATAAATCTTATATGTTACTTTCTAATTCTGTTGTTAAACATGGATAGTTTTGAGTTAAAAGTAACTAATTCTTACATGTAATATATCAAAATTCATATACTCTAAACTCCAATCAATCAATACATAAATAACACCTCCATATCATCAATAATAGCAAAATACACATAACATAAATCATACATAATATTCAAGAAAGCATAAACATATTTTATTGAGTAGTTAAAATACTAAACCTTATTTTTTTCTTTTTTTTTCTTCTTAAAGTACTAAGCTGCTCCATTTTCTTCTTCTTCCGATTTTCTAATTGATTTCCTACATGAACTTAATCATCTATAGCATACTTCTTTCAATTATTGCTTGTTTCTTGTTAATCTAACACTTTATATGTTACTAATCCTTTAATCTTTGCTATTTTTTCATCTTCTTCAAAACTCCAATATACCATTAACTTTATCTTATTAATTTTCTTCCTAATAACATATAGAAATAAAGAACTAGATGAAGAGAACAATTACCTTACGCTAGGACTTGATTTTATTATCAAAACACCTTGAATTTTGCTTGAAAATGGAAAAATTCCCTTTGATTTTTTCCCTTGATGTGGCTGAGCCATCTTTAGAAAAAATTGAAGGATTTTTACTTCTTAATTTTAGTTTATAACAAATTTTAGGTCCACCTCTTCTCTTTCCTTTTATTTTTGATTTATTTAATTTTTAATCTAATGGACATTATTTATCCAACACAAATTAAATATGGAATGTCAAGATGTGATAAAGTGTCCCAAGTTTTACTTGTTCATCAATCACATACCTCTATTTTATCTCACTTCCAAATAAAGTTTTTATAAAAAAGTCCTTTAGTAAAATTTTCGTTGTAACTTTCCTTACATGTATTTTTGGGAAAAACTGTAATACACAATTGCAACCTAATTAATTCTGAGAATACACTTATAAAGTCTGTTATGGGTAATAACAACCAGTGAGACCAAATTTTGATTTTACATAATTGCCCTTGACTTTTAGAAAAATCTCAATTAGATTCCCTTCCTCACTTGACCATGCTGCTTTTATTTGTAAATAACTTCTTGTATACAACTCCAAATTTAATAAATCTTGAGTTAAATAAATCTAAACATCTAAGGCTACATTTTGTTAAAATTTTAGATTTTTTTAATTGCATAGAATATTTGCGGATACTTTCCGTTGGACTCTTCTGCATCGTTCAGAGACAACTTACATATTGTTTACTATTTTGGCTATAACTTATTCATATAACTCTAATTAAAATAATTGTAATATATATTTTTAGATAAGACATAAAGAAACAATGTTTTCTTCCATCACTCTTTTAAATTAGGTCATTTTCAAAATGCCAGTTAAATTCATAGCTCATGCGTTGAAATTAACCGATATGCAGATTTAACTAAATTATTCATAACTTCTTACATTTGTGGAGTTTATTAAAACTAATTTTCATAGATATTTTAGACGTATTAAGTTACAACTTTAATGTTTTATACTTTTTGAAATTAATTTTTTATTTTGCTTTAAAAATTATTTGAAATGGGTTTAATATTGCTGTTGTTGTTTTTTTGCAAAAATTCTAACTTTTATCGCTAATTCTGAATATTTTACTCACCATTTCTGTTGATTTTTTTATTTTTTTATTGTTTGGACTTGATTTTTTTTTCCTAGTCCAGTATGGATGTTTCTTAAATCATACATGATTTAATTGGAATGAATTTGAAGGAGATAAAAGAATAATATGAATTTGTTGCAGATACAGAATTGTTACTTCAAGAACTCTTTGAAATTCATTTTTCTTTCTTTGTGAAATGGCAAATCCAAAACGTGAGTAAGTTCCCCTGCTTTCATTTTCCTCTCTCCCTCTCTATTTTTGTTTTTCATTTCAAAAAGGGTTTTCTTACAAGCCAAACACCAAATTCAGAAATCATTTTTCTTTTTAACGTTGTTTCGTGAAGGTTCCTCCATAGAATCAAGAAGGCCCCTCTCTCTCTAAAATCCTCCTTCCCCATCTCGCATTCCTCTTTCATTTTATTTTATTTTATTTTATTTTTTTTTTTTTTTGCGATCCTTTCGTTCTTAAATCACCAAACTAAGTTTTTACTATTCCCCTTCTGTGGTTTTGGCACGGGAAAACGAAGAACCATTCCATGGTCATTTTCTGTTTCTGTACTAGACAAACAAAACTATGGAGTTTGGAATCCTAATACACATTCTACAAGATAACCAATTTGGGGAGGAATTTTTGAAATATGAAAGATTTGGAATAATAAATTTAGATAGATTGTCTATAATAATTAAAAATTTATTTTCATTTTGTACATTTTTGTACACTAACCAAAAATTTAGTAGATAATATAATAGATTAATTGCTAATAAAACCATAATTTCAATAAATCTAAGATTATTCTTGTATCACACATATATAAATTAATCTCTTAAAAAAAAAATAGAAATTAGGTATTAGGTATCATTGCATATGTATATATTCTATTTAAAGTTTTAATCCCGTTCATATTCAATTTTGTAACCACAAATATTTTTCTTCTTTCACTTGACTTAATCTTGATCTTAGATGGTCAAGTCATATTATTTCCACAAAATTGCAATATAAAGATCCACACCTTCTCCTGAAAATCACCTAGAAATAACTCTTATTTTTTTTGGTAGTAAATTCTTAACAGCAGTAGTTTAGTAATATTTAAAAGGAATAGGAGTATTTTTGGAACAAAATGTTCCCCTATTCCTTTATTTAAAATTAGTTTAGATTAGATAATTGAGTAATTAGTAAAAGTAATTTAGTAAATATTTAAAGAGAATAGATGTATTTTTGGGTAAGAATATTCATTCATATTCTCTTATTTAGAAGTAGTTTAAATAGATACATAAAAAGTAAATATTTATATTTACAGTAATTGAAAAGTAACATTTACTTAATAATAATAATGTGTTTTTTAAAAATTGACATTGAAATTTACTAAAATTATGTTTCAAAAATTGTTATTTATTATAATTTGAGGAAATATTAGAAAAGGACGAGTTTTTAAATTTGAAAATATATTTAACCTAATTATATTTTTAGATTTTAAGAGGGTCATATTTTAATTGTCATTCTTAGAAGAATATGTTCAATTGTTTACAATATGTTTATAAGTTATTTATGTTATGTTTATAATAAAAATGAAGCTATCTTTTAAAAGTTATTTTCAAAAAATATGATTTCTTTAGGAAGTAATGAAATTTATTTCAAAATCACTTATAATTTCCCTTTTTCTTTTGAAGTATTTGGATGAATGAAGAAATTTTAGAGCTCTTTGTTGGACTTCTATAACACAAGCAAAAATTTAAGAAATTTAGGTAACTTGATGAAATTGCAGTATATTTTTCTAAAAAAAAGGAAAAATTATATTTATGTGTATTTTTTTTAAGATTAAATTATATTTATATGTTAAATAATATATACTCCGATGACTGCCGCGGCTTCCACCACTGACCACCCCCATTAAAATTTCTTAACGCCACAATTATTAAGAGAGATACTTCCTGCCTAAAGCCCCCGTGTTAAAAATCTACTTTTCGAATCTCTAAATTACCCTTAGTTACGTTTGTTCAATGACTAAATCACCCCATCGTAATACTTGTCATATTAGAGTTGGACCAAATTTTGAGCTTACAAAAGTTGCGTATTACCAGATACAAACTCCCAAAACCCTAACCCTTTTGTTGCCACGAGGACAGCGTATCTGTATCTTTCATTTCACTTCATAAAAGAGAGGGAGAGCCCAAGCGCTAGGGTTTTAGCCTATCTTCCATCCGAGAGAGGCTCGTTAGGGTTAGTGTCAAGTTGTAATTAAGTCCATAACAATGGTTGCGGACAAGGTTGCAGACAAGGGGAAGAAGATGAAGGTAGCGGAAAAAGGTGATGACGAAAACAATCAAGTTGATGAAGCTCTTGTTCTCTCAATTGAGAAACTTCAGGAGATCCAAGATGATCTCGAAAAGGTATCTCTGGCGGAAAGTTACTTGAATTTGGAAAATTTGGAATTTCTTTTATGACCTTTTGTTCTTCTTTCAGTTCGCTTACATAGAGAAGTGAATTCAAGCAAAATTAAATTTTTTGAACATTGCGTAGTTGAGTGAATGCTTGTCGCAATTTGAGTTATCATAATTTCTTTTTTTCTTTTGGGTTCAGTGTTGGGGTTTGTTTTCATTTTCTGTATATGGTTTTGAAGTCTAATAGAGTAGTATCAGTAGTATTCATATGCTGGAATGTACCATTTTGTGCTTGATCTATTTAGGTACATGGTGAATGCTTTTGATAAATGCCCCCCTAACTCCAGTGTCTTGCAGCAATTGGGATGGTTCATTACTTCATTCCCTGGTCATTGCTGCAAGTTCTTTTCTATTCCCTAATTTTTTTTTACAATCTATAGCATTAGTCCCTGCTTTAATAGCATGGTAATTATAGCCACAAGATGCACTAGGAGGTGAAGCATTAGTCTCTGCATTAATAGGATGGTAATTATAGCCTCAAAATGCACTAAGAGGTGAAGGCTTTCTTAGCCCTAGGCCCTCACTACATGATAAATGGTTTTTGGCGTATGGCGCAAACTCTACTGTCGTGCAGCAATTGGGATGATTCAGTTGCTGGTTACTGCTGCAGGCTTTTTTCTTTCTTTTTTTCCAATTCTAGTGTTCTCATACAAGTCCTTTATTGGGGTTAAGTGGATTTATGGAAGTATACTCTAGCTTTTATGGCATAATAATTAAGGCCCATGACGCGCTAACAGAAAAAGGGCTTTTGGATCCTAGGCCCTTACCTCTTCGCGGAGGCTAGCGCCTAGGTGAGCCTGAAAAGAAGGAAAGAATGATATGAAATAACTTCAAGGTTTAATGAAAAAACATTCCTATTGTAATTAATTCTAATTAATCATCATCATCCACGATTTTGTCATTGCCATTTTCTTAATCAAGAGACTCATTAATTTCCCTATGCATATAATGCCATCTCATTGTTTTTTAGGATTTAATTTATAGACACTTAAAGCATCCACAATTTACTCAATTTGTCAATGTGTCTTCAAACAAGCGATGCTAACTTTCGAGTGGTTCAAGTCATAAAATTTAAACCAAGTCACGACAACTGTTTATGGAAGAAGAAGTCAAGGGGCTATCTTTTGTACCTTGTGACAGCGCAAAGGTGTGTTGAGGTGTAAGCCCTTGGTTATGTGTCTTTTACCACGGATCTTCTACAAAGTAACCTGAATTTGAAAATTGCTTTGCAATTAAATGCTGTTAGTTTTTATTCTAGTATTTTCAGGACATATAAAGGTTGTTTGAAGATAAATAATTGGCTATCATTTCATATGCCTTTTTCATATGGCCTTTAACAGCTGTTTTTTCTCTTGTTTCCATTTATTTGTTCTCTTTAATTTTAGCTTCTTTTTGGTTCCAGATCAATGAAGAGGCGAGCGATAAGGTCTTGGAAGTTGAACAAAAATATAATGAGATACGCAAGCCAGTCTATGATAAGAGGAATGAGATCATTAAATCCATTCCTGACTTCTGGTTAACTGCTGTTAGTGATTTTATTTCAGATGTTAATTTAACACAATATGCAATCTGCTTTATGCTATCATAATGATTCTTGTATTCATATTTACTTGTTGCTTGTTTTTATGCAGTTCTTAAGCCATCCTGTTCTTGGTACACTTCTAAATGAAGAGGATCAAAAGGTTTTGTTTTACTCCTATGAGAACAGTAGACTATCCTGTTCATTTATTTTTCCGTTGTTTTTTGACTAATTAAAAACTGCTTTAAGTTGCCATTATTAAATATTATTTAAATCATTCATGCCTGCTGTTTAACTGTGTAGTTTTCTGTTTCTTCTGCTTTCCCCCTTTTCCCTGGATAGATTTTTAAATATATAAGCTCCCTAGAGGTGGAGGACTTTAAAGATATGAAATCAGGATACTCTATAACATTTGTAAGTTTTTTTTCTGTTATATTTTTTACTAGATTTCAGATGATATTTTTTAGTTATGCTCATATAAATGAATTATGGATTCCAGTTAATTTATAGCTCCTAACTGTGGAACTCTCATTAACCCCTCAATTTCAGAACTTTCAACCCAATCCTTATTTTGAGGATGCAAAGCTTACAAAGACATTCACCTTCCTTGATGAAGGAACTACTGAAATTACTGCTACACCAATTAAATGGAAACAGGGCATGGTAAACCTTCATGTCACAGTGTTCAATACTCTTGAGATTTTTGTTAATTTTGGTGTTATTGTCTTCTCAATTCCTAATTTTATTTTTAAATTCTGAAGGGCCTAGCAAATGGTGTAACTCATGAAAAGAAAGGAAACAAGAGGCCTTTGGAGGAAAGGTGTGTTTTCTGGACCACCGATCTGCTCTCATCTCTTTTCTGACTTCTGAACTCTCATTGTAGTAGCTCAACGGAGTTGAAAGATTTAAATTTAGTGGACCATATTTACATTAATTTAACAGTATCCACTTAAAGGTAAAAGTTGTACGCTATAGTGTAAAAACCAACGAGGGCAGTGCAAACTGTGGGTCTGACCTGTGTAATAATATTACTTACTGTGTAATGTAACAATTATATGTACACAGCTACATGTTCGGTTCCTTTTTTTTCCCAAATTAAAATGGACTGCAGGTATGCTTGAGCGTATGTTGCATGATTGTAGTTGGAAAATCCTTCAATTTTTATTACCATTCATCCTGCTAATGTTTTGTTACTTTTTGAATTAATACTGCATCTTAGAATTTACTGTCCTCTGATGTTATCTCTTATGTTTGAGGGATATTATTGGTTATACTGGGTGGGTGGATTAAGTAACAATTGAAATGTGAGTTGCCAAGCAGCCACTCATAAAGCTTCTTTTCCTCTCAATTGCTATTCTGTATACTCTGTACAGCTTGTTATGTTTACATGCATCCTGCTGTCTTTGACTGTTAATATTAACTATTACAATATCACACTGTTTAATTTTGAGTTCAATACACGTGTCTTTTACTTCTCTTCACCTGCTCACTTGTATACTTGACTGCAGTGGTGGCTTTTTCTTCTGGTTTAGTAGCACTGATGCTGAGGCAAAAGAACTGGATGACATGCAGGATGAGGTATGTTATATTTGTTTGTGCTCATAGTATTAACTCCTTGATCTAGGTTGTTGACATTATATTGATATATTCTTGATCTTCACTGCTTAAACTGTTCGAAATCCATATACAATTGCAGATTGCAGAGATCATCAAAGAAGATTTGTGGCCCAATCCACTCTCTTATTTCAGCACTGTAATTTATTTTTCTTGTTGATTCCCTCATTTTCTCCTTATTCATGTAACTTGAAAACAATATTCATTTTTCTTCTTTCTGAAATTTAGGAACCTGACGAAGAGGATATGGATGGGGATGAAGCCGATGAAGGGGTAAATTTGTTGCTTGAATAAAAATTGATAAATTTCACTATGTGCCCATAGTATTTTGTTCCATTTGTTTCTCCAGACTACTTTTGCATGGAATTTCTCTGAATAGTTATAAGTGTTGATATGTGCTTTTGATTGAAGGGTCATCATATTACTTGTGTTCTTTTAATTTCCTGTATAGTCTGGCAGGGATATGTTGTTAAGACTTGAATATAGGTATCTAAAGATGGAGTAGAATGCCTGTTAAGGATGAATTATGTAGAAACATGAAAGTTATTTATAAGAAATGGAAAAATGAAATATATCTTAGGATTATTAGGGGTAGGTTGTGTACACCTTCCCTAAAGCATGTGCATATTGAAATCTTCTGACTTCAATACCATTTTGATTTCCTATTGCCATAATACTCTAAATTGATTCCATGGCATACTGAACCTTACCTATATTAGCTATTGTAATCTTTATTTGCTTGAAAATCAGGTTGAGGGCTACCATCCTCTATATATTAACTCTAATGTCTTACTATATGTCCCAATTGGTGCATGAAATGCTGGAGTCTTTAGGATGGGGATAGCTAGAATTACATTCTTAAATCTGTGCTTGTCTGATGGTAGGACAAGGATGGCGAGGAATCAGATGATGACGACGATGATGAGCAAGAGGATGATGAAGATGATGAGGATGGTGATGCTGACAATTGAATCCCCCTTTTTACTTATGGTTGCTGCGTCAGTTTTTGGTGGATTAACGGCTTGTGTAAAGTGGGTCATTAAGGTTGACAGTATCAAAAGGTGATAGAGAAAATTACCAGTCTTTTAACTTTTATTATAGCAGTGTCTAGTGTGTAGGCAATCTGACTGGTTCCATGTTTCAGTCAGTGCTTTTCTGGTAACTTGTTTTACAATCAAAGCCTTTGATTTTGTTCTCTATACTTTTGTGGGTTTTTTTGCTCCTATATAAGTAGGTTTTATATGTTTTGATGGTATGATGGTTAATATCAGTTCGTTCTAAATGAGTAGATTTATGATATTAAAGGTATTTGCTTCTTAATATCGTGCAAATATTATAATCTGCAACCAATTGAGACTTGATCGGTTTTCAATGTTTGAGTATTTTAAATTTTATGTTGAGGTGGTATTTCGTTCTGGCTTAAAATTTTGGAATTTGGAGTTGTATTTTTAGTGATTTTTGTATATTAAGTTGAGGGCTATGATTAAGGGAAGAAATGGGTGAGATTTAGATTTTTAAATTTTTTTTTTTGAAAATGTTAGATTTTTAAAATTTGATACTACTGTTTACAATTATTTTCATGATATAAATCATTCATATAAGCATTGGAAATGCTATTGAATTATAATTATTCCCTCTTTAGGAATGTGGAGGTAGGGGAGAGCAAATTTCGGTTTTTACTGAATAACCGATCGGTAATTACCGAACCGAATTAATTTGGTAATCGAAAATTGGTAATAGTAATTTACCGATTGGTAATCGGTAAATCGTCGGTAGCGGTTTTGACAGGGGAATTTTGAATTTTCGATAATAAGAAAATTTTCGATATATATATTTGTAAACTAAACTAACTGTCCTCTCCTTTTCTTCACGATTTAGGATAGTCAAATTTAAAATCGCCACAGGCTCAGTCACGAGATCGCAAATTGCCACAAGCTCAGTCACGAGATCGTCCAGAGTGTTGATTGCAATTTTTACTATTACAAGGTAGCCGGACGATCTAAGCAGACAAGCATTCTTGCCTGCGATTGTTACTGTCGCAAAATTGAAACAGTAGTGTTTACTACAAGAGGCTTCCGTTAAATTCTACTTCTCTTATAAGCTTTCAAGCGCATTTACAAGTTACATATATGTGAAATTGGTTCGATATTTTCTAGGATTATTATTGCTTGCTTTGCTGTAAAGTTTTGTATGAGATTTGGATCAACTTGCTTGGTTTCTCTCCATGCTCTGTTCTTTTTTTTTTTTTTTCCCCATAAATTTGGTATAATTTGTATTGTAATTATTATATGCCAGGTTCATTTATCATAAATATTTATTTTGCTCTAAATTAATGATTGAGATTTTTTTTTTCTCTAAAAAGTTCCAATTAATCCTGCTTAGCGGACAAAGCAAAAGGATTTGAGGTTTTTATGGAAAAAATTTCCATGTTGAAGTTTATTTTCCATTACACTTAACTGTTGCTTTTTTTTGCATGTTGATCTGAGTATTTGTGTTCATGTATGTGCACTTCCTCCTAGCAATTTAATAAGTCTAAAACTATAAACAAATTTATGCATATCACATGTTTGTCAAAATATCTCTTAGATTACAAGGTTTTTACAGATTCAGTCATCGGTAAATTACCGTTAGTAATCGGTATCGGTAATTAGTAGTGAGATCAAAAAATTTTGGTTATCGACACTATTCGATATCGGTAATGGTAGTGGTAAAAAACTTATCGGCTAACCGATTACCGACCGTCAGGTAACAGTAATCGGTAACGGTTACCGATTGCTCACTCCTATGTGGAGGTTTGTGAATATCATAAAATCTAGAATTCTATACGAGCATCAAATACATAAGTGAACCATTTTTCTTTTTCCCTTTATTTGTAAGGTTTGTCATTTTAGAGTTTTTTTAATCGTCGTTTTAGAAGTATTTTAATCACCTGATTCATAAATTAACACTTAAATTTCAATGAATTTTTAGAGTTAAATTTTGTTCTCTGAAGAATTTAACACCTGATATATGTAGTGGTGATCAATTTAATATGTACACAGATACCGACTGATTTAACGTTGGCTAGTTACTGGACTAATTTAAAATCTGCTAGTTTACAAGCTTCCTCGTGTTTTAGTTACACACGAGGGCGCATTATTACTAATTTGATCGTTTGTAATACTCTCCGGGTTCACGATAGTATTAAGAAATTAATTTCATATATATATATATATATATATATATATATATATATATATATATTATAAATGCTCATTTTATTTTAATTCGGAATATATATATTATAAATGCTCATTTCATTTTAATTCGGAAAACGGACCTGAGGCAAAAAAAAAATAGAAAAATGGACTCACTAAATTTTAATAACATTTTTTTAGATTTTTTAATAAGAAAAACAGGCTCTATATAATTTTGGTGTAAATCTGTACTGTAATTGAATAATACCTATAAGAAAGTGTCAGAACTATCGACCACCGACTCAGTCTTATTCCCGAGACAGGACAGCGGGGTGTTGATGCTTGATTTTTGCCCCAAAAATGACCGATGATGATTAAAAATTCAAGCTCGATGAGATGTCTGGAACTCTAATCAGTCCGATTTCTCTTTGTCCTAATATTTAAATATTTCAATCCCAAAGTTTTCCTTTCTTCTTTTATATAAAAGAAAATATATTGATAGCTAAAAAAACACCAAAAACAAGAGAATTTAATTTTAATTTTAATTTTATTTCATCTTATTAATTTTTATTTTTATTTAATTTACTTCAATTTTAATTTTTATTTTTATTAAAAATTTATTAGAAAGAAATTAATTAGAAAGAAGAAGAAGAGAAGAAGGAGGAATTACGAAATTAATTAGAAAGAAGGGGAGAAATTAGAAGAGAAGAAGAGAAAAGGGGAGAGATCAGAAGGAATTAAAAGAAAGGGGTAATTACTTTTGGGTTCCTGAGTTATAGCGAAACTAATTCGTAGGTCTCTCTATTTTGGAAATTATATCATCGGGTCCCTAACTTTTGAAATATTATACTCTCAGGTCCTTCCGTCCAATTCTGCCGTTAGTCAACGAAAAAGTCAACGTTTTTTTTCAAAATGACCAAATTACCCTTTAATTTATTTGAATCAGACATGTGGGTCCCACTCACTATAAAAATAAAAAGATAACTTAAGTAAGATTCGAACCTCTAACTTCTTATATATATATCAAGATGTTAACCAACTGCACCAAACTAAGTTAGTGTTTTATATTGACGTGATAATATTTTATTGTATAAGCACAACTATTCACATTTTATCACTATAGCAATTATTTATTACTTCAATTAAGATTTTATTAAATAATTACATATTTATATTTTAATCATTCTACACAAATCTGAAAATTAGAAGGGAAAATTTAACTTTTCCGAAAAATTAAAAAGAGTTTACAAAAAATTTGGTTTTTATTTTGAGAAATTTAACAAAAATTAGAAAACTCATACTTTTATTTGGATAAATTAACAAAAATTAGAAAACCCATATTTTTAGGGGTAATTATTTTTGGGTTTAGGGTTGGTTTAATGTACTCTGAGGTCCCTCTATTTTGAAAATTGGATCATCGGGGTCCCTGAGGTTTAGCCTAATGTACTCCGGGGTCCCTCTATTTTGGAAATTGTATCATCGGGTCTCACAATAAATATTTCATTACCCCTAAAAAATATGAGTTTTCTAATTTTTGTTAATTTATCCAAATAAAAGTATGAGTTTTCTAATTTTTGTTAAATTTCTCAAAATAAAAA
>CANUEY010047744.1:0-20208 GCA_948099555.1 Croton setiger
TTTATGTGCTTATTGTTAAATGTGGTTTACATTTACTGAGTATGCGACTCATCAAAATCGCAACATATGTTTCAGGTCTGCAGTCCGAGTGAGGTACTGAGGCTTCACTCACTTTTGCACAGGTCGGTCCAGTAGGAATTCTAGGCCTCTCTCCTCCCACCGTCCTTAGTGAATATATTGCATATAGCATGTTTTTGTCTTGTTATGCAAATATAACATGATGTAGTTTTTGCTTTGTTTTGTAAACATAATATTATGTAGTTTTTGGGCATGTAATTAAGAAATGATATGCTTATAACTTTTGGATTAACTAATGGTATATCCATATGATGTTATATATAAAATGTTCTATATGCCTAAAATGTTTATAGTTTTGTGAATGGTTAAGTTAATCCTTAATAGGATCAAAAGAAATGATGTCTGTATAATAACATGCTATATATGCGATTGATATATATATATATATATATATATATATATATATACATGTTTGATAGATAAAATTAAAAGTAACGTCATCTGACGTATGATAAAAAAAATGGCCTGTTTTATGACATAGGAATATAGAATGAGGTGCTACAGTTTTAGTTTATACTTGCTGAATATGCAACTCATTAAAATTGCAATTTTATGATTTCAAATTTTTTTTGGCAACTTACGACATTAGTTACCCGATTTCCTCTACACGGGCCGGTCAGCTGAAACCTAGGATCTTTCTCCCTCGTGTTGCATCTTTTGCATAGTTTTGCTATATATGTTTAGATGGTATAATATGTAAATTATATCATTCTGATTTGGTTTAGTTTGAAAAATTGGTATCTGTTTTGTAAATTAATAAGACATGTAATATTCATTTAAGAGTTTTATTTTGTTTAGTCATTGGCATGATATATGTTTGATAAAGAAAAAAATGGTATCTCATTAGTGACACATATAGGTAAGTCACTATTACACTAGAACTAGAATTCAAAATTTCACCCCAGAAAATTACAAACAATTAATTCAAATTCTCAAAACACATAGCATCAACAAATCCATGATATTTTGATTTCTTAAATTAGTTAAATTAAGTATAAGCATTAATATTTTCAAATTATTAAAGTTTCATTATCATTACCTAGCAAATTTATCTAATTAAAATAATTAATATATTTTTTATAAAAATAATTAATAATTTTAAAATATGCAATTATTGATTTCAAAAGATTTTAAATATATCCATCGATTATTTTAAATAAAATATTATTTTATCTATATTTAAACTACTTCTAAATAAGAGAACAGAAAATTATTTTATTTAAAAAAACTTATATTCCTTTTAGATATCATCATCTATAAAAGAGAGAATGAGTTAGAAATAATTTGTTAAAAAATAACTCTATTAAATTGTCTTATAAACTAAACTAATATTATCATTAATTAGATATACGTAGAAATACGAAATTTTAAAATTATCATTGTAAAATTTAAATATAAATATATTATATTCTTTTTATAATCATATATAAAATGCATAATCTCATTAAAAATATACATAATTTTTTATCACAATAATAAATTATTATTATTAACTTGACTTGGCTCTAATAATTATAAGTAAACTTAAAATTACTATTATAATTAAAATCTAAAATAGTTATAAAAAATATAATGAGCATTTATTACAAAAATAACTACATTAAATTTTTCTATTGACTATAATATCATTATTTAGAAAAATAATGAATAAATTGTTGATGAATGAACTTATTAATTATAAAACGAGTCTCCTTAAGTTGCTGAAATTGTCGAAGTGTTTAAAATTTGCCAAACATATGATTATAAGTTTGAATATGAGCCCAAAACCAATTTAAAATGATTGAAAAAAAATGAACTCACGGAACGCAAAAAATAATGGAAAAACTTAAAAAAGTTTTGAGCAAATATCAATTTAATTACAAAAAGTCATTCTCTTATCTCAACGAGAATTTGGAGACCAAGTTTTCAAATGTGAGGTAAAATGATAAACTAAGTTCAATTAAGGATATTAAATTTAACACTTTTTAAAAATACATCATTGGATATTCAATTTAAACACTTTAAAAAATAGATTTTAAAATATGTAAAACTACTCTCATTCAATTTTTTTTTTTTTTTAAAATACCATAATTTGTTATATGGAAGAGGAGGGCCGGAAATATGCCAAAAAAAATAAACATATAAATATTCAATTTAGACATTTATGAAAATGAATTTTAAAATATTCAAAACTACTTTCATTTAAAAATAAATAATGGGAGAGGAAGACGGAAAAATGGTAGGCATAAAAATGGAGAAATTCATGTACAATGATGATTTAGTATAGAGAAGGCAAATGTACAAAATGTGAATTTTTTCTTAATAAGAAAAAAAAGAATACAAGGAAACAAATACTAGAAAGGAAAAATAAAAGTTAAAAATCATTAAAATTAATCATTAATCAATAAATTAAATTTGGTATGACTGATCCTAAAAAAAATAGCATATTAAATTATTAACAATAACATGAAATAGAAAATCAACTAGCGTATAATGATAATAACAAATAGAAAAAAAAATAATAAGAATATAAAGAAAAATAAATGGTTAAGTTATTTTAAAATTATTCTTAATTTATTTTTGGTTGCTGCTGTGTTTGATCCTAGAGTTAGATTAGATGTTTTAGAAACAATATTGGATGTTTATTATGAAAATTTGAATTTGCTTATTGATGAAATGATTAGTGTACATAGTTTAGTAAATGAAACTAGGGAAACTATTACTGATTTGTTTATTGAATTTTCTGCAAATAATGCTTCGGCTATTGAAATTAATGTGGACGGAAGTTCTACTCTCGCTAGACCGGGTGAGACCTTGGTTCAAAACAAAATGTTCCTTATTTATTCCCAACTGCAAAAAAGGCCGAGGGGGACCAGTGCAAGTTCCTATTCGAAACCTGACAAATACCTGTTCACCGAGTTTGAATTTTAGGTGCAACAACCGATCCGATCAATTTTGACATATTGGAGTGGTGGGGTAGGCATGAAGACACCTTCCCAATTATGGCCAAAATAGCTAAAGAAGTCTTCGCGGCGCCGGTCTCAACAGTCGTCGTTGAGAAAGCATTTAGTGCCGGCGGCCTTTTGCTTTCCGAGAAAAGAACAAAATTGAGAGCAGAAAATCTAAAGGCTCAATCGTGTGTCGGCGATTGGGCAGTCGCCGACTCACGTAAACATGAATGTTGGACTTCTACCTCCGAATTCACCGAAACCTCCTTTGCCGTCGAAAATTGAGGTAAGCATTAGAACTACGTGGGCTTTGATTTTTCTTTCTGCCAAAGAAAATATGTAGGCAGAATAAATTTTTTTTTAAAAAAATTGTTCTCAAGCTTCCATTTTTTTTTTTCAAATTTATTTTCAAACTTTTATATAATGATATAAATTTAATGTTCAATTTTTCAATAAATAAAATATTTAATTTTTTATTTATTCATTTTATTGTTTACATTATTTTATTATTTTATTTTTGTCAAATAATTAATTTTATTTACTACAATTTTTTTTTCTTCAACATTTTAATCTAATTATTCAACATTCTTCGTTCTTCAACATTTTAATCCAATTATTCAAATTATTTTAGTCCAAATAAAATAAATGTCCCTTATTTAAATAAAACTACCGTTTCAATTAAACTCTTAAACTCTTCAACTTTTCAATAAAATAAATGTTCATTTCATTTCAATAAAATAAATGTTCATTTCATTTCAATACATGTACAGGTAATTAAACTCTTCAACTTTACAATTTTTTTTTAAAGAAAATATAAACCGGCGGTTAACCGTCGTTTTTTAGCCCGCCAGTTTATCTTTCATCGAACCGAACCTCCCCTAAACCATCTTTGAACTGCCGGTTTAACTGCCCCAAACCGCCGATCCCTAACCTGCCGCCGAACCGTCGGTTTAACCTGAACTGCCGATTAACCGCTGGTTTGGCGGGCCGGTTACGGTTTGAATGGCTCACGAACCGTAGCCTGGCGGGCCGAGGCCCGAAATCGGCCCAGCCCGGACTGTGGCCACGTCTATATTGTGATATGTGATTGTTATTATGGAATTATGTGGTATTATTATTTATATCGGTTATAGCTCGCAAAGTAATTGGAATCCTGTGATATAAGTTCATACTCATTGACAGGTTTTGTGTATGGTTTCTGAATTGTGATTTATTGTTATGTTTTATATTGCTTTAGTTTATACTTGCTGAGTATGCGACTCATCGAAATCGCAATTTATACTTACAGAGTATGCGACTCATCGAATCCTATGATATAAGTTTTAGTTACTGTCAATACAATATCATTGACATAAACCAAAGCAAAGACAATCTCACCATTCTTGTTGTAATTAAACAAATATGTTTCATTTTGTGACACCCCAAAACCCTAGCCTACGTCGTTTCGGTGTCATTACATGCATTACGTGCATTTTCATTAAAATGTATCATTATTTGATTTGATATTTAAGTTAAATATGAATTATATGATTTGGAAATAATAATGCATGAAATAGAAATGTTAAATAAGTTATGTTTTAAGTTGGTTTATCGTCGAAAGACATAAACGGAACCAATTAGGGTTTTTGGCTCGCGCGACCGAAAAATGTCGGATAATGAGTAAAATGTTAAACAAATGGATTTGATATTTTGTTGTATGTCTATAAACATGTTTTTAAGAGTTTTGAAACCATAATTTTATGACGACGTCATACGGTTTTGGTTCCTCGAAAATCGTTGAGATTTCAGAGACGGATTAGAGCACCGACCGAACCGCGAATAATTTTTGGATTCCGATTTTTACAAACTTCAGAAACATGTTATACGTATTATTTTTACACCAAAAACCTTTCAAAAACAAGTGCTGGCAAATTATTTGGGTTGTCAATTGAGATTTGAAATAAGAAAGAAGTGAAGAAAGGTAAATTTAAGGGTTAAGTTAAGAAAAAGGGAAAATTTGATGTTTGTGCAAAATTAACAAGCAGCTGCTGGAAAGAGTGACTTAGGGACTTGTAGTAGGTGCTGGAAATAGTGATTAGGTGGTCTAGATCAGAGGGAAGAGAGAGAAACGAACCAGAAACAGAAAGAGAAGAAAAAAGAGAGAAAAAGAAAGAAAAGAAAGAGAAAAGAAGAAAGAGAGGAAAAACCTTCGATCCAATACATTCAGATCATCCCTAAGGCTTGTAGGAAGAGGTTAGAGGTGATAGAAATTGAAGGAATTTGCTGGGAAGTGAGAGAGAAAGAGAAAACAGAAGTGAGAGAAAATTTCTGGGTTTTGGGCAATTTGAGGTGCCTACTTTGGAGGCTTATATCTTTCAATCTAGTGTGCATAGGGAATTTGGCTCTAATGGTTAGATAGAGGTGTATAGACGAAGAGAACGATGGTCGTAGCTTGCCGAAAAGCCACCGGAGGAGGACGTACGGTCATCTGAAAGTTGGAGGAAAGTCACTGTTTTCGGCAGAAGGAAGCAAACAGCAAGTTGAAGATGACCTAAAACGCACGACAGACGTATGTTTTGAGCCTTAAGCGCGCATGAACGAAACGCAATGAAGGGCTGCATTTTGATCAAAACCTCAGCAACCAAAACGACACAACTTCCTGCGTTTTGAGCCAAATAACACGCGCAACACATGTTTTCGGTAAAAGTTGCATTTTGGCCTCTGAACTTGTTTTCCGCATGCATTTTGGCCCTTTTGGGCAATTTTGCAATTATTTTAATTGCAATTTGGTCCTTTAACTTTTAATTATTATATTTTTGACCCAGAAACTTTTATAGATTATATTTTGACCATTCCAACCTAATTTCGACGTCCTGAATTCGTTTTTGACGTCAAAAATTAATTTTGAGATTGTTTTGAGTCCGAAAATTAAAGATTAAATATTTTGCTAGAGATTTTAATTATGATTTTGGATTTAATTTATTATTTGTTTTAATTATTCTTATATTGATTTTTATAATTATAATTATTATTAATTATAATTATTATATGATAAATAGAGTTTAATAATTATTTTTAATATGTTATAAAATGATTTTAAGTGGTAAAATTTTATGGATTGAGTTCAAATCCATAGAAAATTATATGGATTAAATTTAAAACTCAATTATTTGAAAGAATTAAATAGTAAATCATGCATCATAACATATATGAATTTCTGATTTGATTAATTGAACATCATTGCTATGTTATGCATTATAAGAGCATCGAGTTCTCGAGCGGCATGTAGTAAGCAACCCGAGGCCCATCCAAGTTCACAGTAGTGAGGTAAGTGCTAAACCCACTTACTTATATGTTTGATTTTGACTTTGTGAGTTTGTCAAATATGCTATGTTGAACTGTTTGGACCTGTACTGAAGCTCGGTCATCTGTGATATATGAAAATGCTGTTTTGAGATTTATATTAAATTGTTTGGACCAGTAATGAAGCCGGTCAATTGGAAATATCTGAAATATGAATTGTGATGTTTGTGGTTCTTGAGTCGGTACTGAAATCCGACTAGTTGAGTTATATGATTAAGAATGGATATACACATGTTGCTTTAACCGATACTGAAGCCCAGTCGCATGACTACATGAAATATGATGAAATGAAATGTATGCTATATAAATGTATTTCCACAGGACTTAAATATGATCGTTGTGATTATCGTAGCCGGTGTTTGCAAATTTCATGAGAGAAACCTACGGTTTCTCTATGATTTGACGGAAAGACCTACGAGTCCTATATGATATAGAAAGACCTATAAGTCCTATGATCTGGTGGATACTATATATTATAGGTTGATCTTCGGATCCTTATTGATCGATGTTATTTCGGTCTTATATGTTCACTGGCCAGCTATGGATACTTATATGCTGTGAAATTCCTGGGCCATCACTTGATCGATAGATCACGACTAAAGAAAAAGGAAAGACACGTCAATATGCATCTTATGCTATTGCTTTGATTATATATGATATAAATGACCTGAAATTATGCAGTTTTGCTGTATTTGATAAAATGACTTATATGTTGGTTGTAAATGGTTTTGGTTTGCACTTTCTGAGTATGCAATTAATCAAAATCGCAAATTGTGTTTTCAGGTCTGTAGTCTGAGTGAAGTACTGACACTTCACCGCCCTATGCACAGGTCGGTACAGCTGAAGCTTAGGCCTTTCTCCCTCACACCACGTCATTTGTAAATGCAGCATATAGTTTTTATTCTATGCTATGTTTGCATAGCATAATTACCTGTTTTTGAATATGTATAGTATAACATGTTATGTTTAATATGACTTTTGGATAAACAGGTTTCATATCACATGATGATATATGTAATATGCTAAGTTAACTAATGAAAATGACTTACATTAATCTGAAAGTTAATATGTTATAAAAAAATGGCATGTTTTATGACGTAAGGTTATAAGAGAGGATGTTACACAGTTGGTGAAGCCTGAAAACCATTTTTAATGAGAGCAGAGAAAAGTTGCTTCTTCCATTTGTGTGGGGATTACTGTAGACTATACAAAGATCGCCGTAGACAACATACATAATCTGGTCTGATTTGGCCATGAAAACCTGGAGGTTGTTCACAAAAAAATGACATCTTTCAAATCACCATGTAGAAAAACATTAAAAACATCTAACTGCTTAACCAATCAACCATTAGAAATTGCTAGAGACAAAATTATCCAAATAGTAGTAGGTTACACCACAAGCAAAGAGTCTTAAAGTAATCAATTCTAAGACACTGGTGAAATTTTTTGGCAACTAACCATGCTTTGTAACGATTGAAATGTACTGGACCCTTAGAAAGTTGACATCGAGACGAATCCAACACTACCAACCACGCCTCAATTGGTTGGCAAAGCAGCCTGCATGCTCGGGTCAAAGTTCTAATGTAGACATGGTCATAAGCCGGTTAGGCCTGTAGGTTAACCGGCCGGCTATCGCCAAACCGAAACCGTTCGAATCGTAACAGAAATCATTAAGATTTTAAGTCGTTTTCGAACTATGAATTGTATTGAACCGGAAGCGTCGACGAACCATTCGAACTGTTCCTTCAAACCATTTGGTTAATCGTTTTATTTAAAAAAAATTAAAAAAAAAAAACTGGCCGAACTGCCGACGGCCCGCCATGGCCCGGCTGACTAGTTAAGGTTTAACTTCACTCCTAATTGTGGTCAGAGGACCGAGGCCCGTGGCCATGTCTATTCTAGTAGGGTTTTGTCTCTCTAAATCTAGTTTTTTAAATTATATTTTTGAAACTTTTGGTGATTGCATGTTGAAAATAAATAAATTTTATGAATTCTCGTGTTGAGAGTTTCGATTTGCTATACTCAATTTTTCGTTTGTTGCTGTAATAAGAAGTGAGATTTTGCGTTTGAACAATTTCAGTTTTAGTCTCTATGAAATATAGTGCTTATAATAAATTTCAACTTGATATTTTAACAATTTTTTTACAGAAAAATTAAAATATCTAATAATAAAAAAATAAAAAAAAATATATTAAAAAATTAAGAAACTAATTATCTAATTCCTCAAAACAAAATTAACTAAAGCCCAAATTATCACCAACAGTAACGGTGTAGTTTTGTAAAGGCGCATGATAAAACTGACAATAAACAGACTAGGTTAGGTTTCTAAAACAATTTCCCAAATCTTCTTCTTCATTTCCCATTGTTCTGCAATCCACGGCGAATTGGATTGTTTGTGCGGTATGTGCCGGTGGTGCTTCATCTTCTCACCCTGCCATTTGCATTGCAAGCAGCTGAGCTCCACGTCTCCGATGACTTTGCATTGTGAGTTTTTTTAATCTTCAGATTCTCTATCTCCTTCTTCTCAATTCTCGTATACTTTAAAATTTCCTTATAATCTAATGCTAGGCTCACTTCTTCTTGTTTCGAAAATTTGTTTTCCCAAATTTTCAATTTAAATCATTTTTTTATATATATAGCAGTTTGCAACTTCGAGCTTTGATGGATATTGGAATTATTGGATTGGTTTGTTTTTTATTGGAATAAAAATTCCTAACTTGTATCTTTTATTTCCTTCCATTGATTATAATACTTAAAGTCTTAAACTCGAAAGTTGAATGTTTATTTTGATTCGGTAGCTGCTGCATATTACGATTTTCCTCTGTATATAATTTTTTTTTTTTGTTAATTTATTGCATTATCTTGTTAGTTATTGTTGTTTCCTGATATTATTTAGAAATATTTATATATTTAGAATGCTTTATAATTTTTTACCTATTGCGTACTTCAACTTTTTATTTGCATGAATAAAAGAGACTATTTGCTTAGCTCATTGTTATTAATAGATAACATGATAGATACGTTATCTTTCTTTTTATCATCCATTGATAAGCCTGCCAATTAACAAGTCACTCTTGATTGTTCTACTTCTAGCTTCAAAACTAATTATCATCTTCTGAGTAGTACTTTTCTTTATTAGCACTAGTAATGACCCTATATTTTATGATGTATAGATTTCACGATTTCGGCTTAAGGTGTAAATGTGTTTTTAAGGTTATTTATATGTGCATAATGTATGCAAATGTGTTTTTTAAAGAATTATTTAGTAAGTTGTAAAAGTGTGTATGATTTTCTGAGTCGATTCTACTATACGATTTTGCAATCCCTCTTCCGATTCTAGGGTAGAAAAACAAGTTTGACAACCATGGGTCTGATGTTTGATGTATGTAGCAGGAGTATGAAGTGTTGATGATGCATCCAGGACCTGAATCCAGTGACAGTTGATTCTTTCATTGGCAATTTAGGAGCAAAACCTCACAGACAGGGCTGGATTTGAGTTATTTTTGATTCTTTTGGTTTTGGATAGAAGTTGTGCCATGCATTAATCAGTAACAATAGCTATACAGGAGTTTTACTGCCATACAGAAAGTTTTACTTCCCATCCAATTAACATTAGGAAAAATTTAGGTTAACTTTTTTTTTTTGACTGAGCTGACTACATTGCCAAATTAGCCTTCATGTTCAAGGCCAAGAACATGGGTGTTTCTCCATCACAAGTTAATTGCCATAGAAAAAGCTATTCATGTCCTAAGCAAAATTCAGCTGAAGAAACACCTGATTATGAAATATCAGAACGGGAACATAAGATTAGTTCAGAAATTGTACAGACTGAACTGCTTTCTATTGGTAATGTGGTTGCCCCACTTGGTGCTAGTGAAGCTTTGAAACTTTCTTCTGATGATGATGTTAAAATTTCTCATACTGATGATTTAGATCCACCACCAGAAGGTGCATGCCAGGTTAGTTTGACTGATAAAAGCTCGGGTCCTAAACTAACTTCAGTAGATCAGAAACTTGAGTTTGGTTCAGAAGATACTGATGGAGAGCTTGTTGCCATTAACGAACAAACTGGATCAGCAAAAGAAAAAGATCCACTTTGGTCTGGAATTGTAAACAATGATAATGAACTGGTGGTATCTACTAATCAAGCTTTGCAACCTAAGCATATAGATAATATTTCTCCTTTGAAGGGTTCAGAAATACCTTGTGAAGATGCAAGCAATAGTCTGAGTGATGGAAATTTATGTTATCAGCTATCTACATCTGACCAGAAACGTGAGATTATATCTGATGGTGCTATTTCTCGACCGTTGGCAGAAAATAAAATTCCTGGGAGTGTTCTCATACAAAGTGGATCACTGGAAGTTAGTAATGGATTTTCATGTTCTACTGCTACTAGGCATGCTGGGAGACCACTTGCAACACAGATTTCTCCTGTCATATGTTTAGGTCTTCCTTCTGCCCGTGGAATCAATATTTGTGGTACTAAAAAAATGGAACCACCTCATGATAATATGGATAATCACTTGAATCTTCAACTTTCAGATATACCATCAAAGGACTCAATTAATAATCCTAGCCAGGAGGGCCGCCGGCTCAAAAGTCCTTCAAAATCAACAAAAAGAAAATATAGATTAAGATCCTTGACAAGAAGTGATAGAGTTCTGCGGTCAAGATCACAAGAAAAACCTAAAGCTCCTAAGACCAATGCAAATGTGGCTGACACTAGCTCCAGTGTAGAGAAATCAAGGAAAAAGAGTAAAAGGAGGCCAGAAAAGAGGATTATAGCTGATGAATATTCTAGAATTAAGACACATTTTAGATACTTATTGAACCGGATAAGATATGAACAAAGCTTGATTACAGCTTATTCTGCGGAAGGTTGGAAAGGACTAAGGTGTGTACTTTTCATTTGTTTCCCTCTAATATTATTGTTTTATCTTAAGAAAAATTTTCATTTATTTTTCTTTTCATGCCAAATTTTAGATGCTGTTCATTTTATTTTGATGTTGAATATGAGCTGATTTATTAATTAATTGTGGATATTAGATCCGTGCCAGTTTATATTTCAAATATGGGGCTGAAGTTGTGGAAGACACAGCACTAAGAATGCGTGACGCACTGCAAAATAATTCAGTTTTAACCTAACTCTGGGAGGAAGAGAGAGAGAGAGAGAGGAGGGGGGAGAGAACTTAATTGACTAAATCTGCGAATTCATTTAAATGAGAATTTGAGGTTCAACATCAAAAAAATTGTGGAGAAATAGGACAAATAAAATCTTAGAATAGTTTAGGTTTTTTAAAGTTTTGACTGTGGTTAATGGAACAGAGAATTTAGGGCAATGAGTTCTGAATAGTTAGAACTAGTATATAGGATGATTTGGGGCTGGAACAATACAAAATAATGTTTTTGTATTTTTTATTTTGAACAAAAGAGAGGAGTTTTCATTAAGTTATGAAAGAAGAAACAATAATGGCAGGAGGTATAACAAACCACTCCTGGAAATCTGACTCTAAATGAGATGCATGAACTAACTTATCAACAACCTCATTTGCAGACCATGGAACAAACACACAACTTAAGGAATTAATCTCCAAAACTGAAGGACTTAAAATAATGTTTTTGAAGAAAGCCTTAAAAATTGAATTTCGAGTTAGTAAATAAAATATAGTAGGAATCCTTAATAGATGAGGAAAAACTGAAAACTTCCTAATTAACTGGGATGCTCATGCTCCTGCATCAAGCTCTCAGTTGTAATGCTTGGAGAATGTGCTGTACTAAATCATCATCAAGGAGGCCCACCATTGTTTGAGAGAACATTGCTATACTCAGTTATCTCAGCTAGCTAGTTGGGTTTGCTATCATAGTTGATTCACTGGCCTAACGATGAGAGTGTTTTCTGAAATGTTAGTAAAACAGATATGGTTTTTGACAATAACGTCCACTACTTATGGTATTTGACAATAACATCCACTACTTCAGGGAAGAATCCACAGTACCTACCTTATTGGGTAGAATGCCTTTCATTTTACCTGGCTTATTAGATTGTGTATGAACTCCAGCAACTTTGTTTGGTATTAAATTATTGACAAAGAAAACCTAGGGGCTGAAGAAGTAATCTTAGTCATCTTGAATATTATCTTCTCATTACTCAAATCTTAGACTGATACTTATCCAAAACCAAGTGACCTATTTGGTTGTCCAAAACCAAAACCCATTATAGTTACTTCCATCTTTTTAAGCTCCAGTCAATGTCTTCTCATAGTCTGGGTCTTTCTCGTCGTTTCTTTTCCTCACAAGCAAGATATATCAATGCTAGATATTCATCACTAGTTAGTGGGCAGGTGAAACCAATCTTACGCCGAATGGGGGGACCCACTTTCCCAGTTGGAGTTCCCTCCCTGTGCATGAAATTATGACTCTAGGATAGAGTTGGTTCTTGTAAAACTTGTCTGTTTGATAAAATGTTGAGCATTAACATTGATTTATCAAGTAATTTCCCATCAACTCTTTCTTTCTGCCTTTTTGTCCAAAATGTTCTTTTACCAACTGTAGTATGGTATAGCTGGGAAGGTAAGTTCAGTTTCTTGTAACTTCAGCTTTACGTCCATCTGGATGGTTATCATTCTTTTTCCTTTCTTTCTTTCTCATGATACGTTTAACTGGTTTATGTTTAATGCCCATTTTCCTGTAGCTTATTTCAAAAGCATCGATCATTTTTGCAGCCTAGAAAAATTGAAGCCAGAGAAAGAATTGCAAAGAGCCACATCCGAAATTCTTCGACGAAAACTGAATATAAGAGATTTATTTCAACATATTGATTCACTATGTGCTGAAGGAAGGTTCCCGGAATCATTATTTGATTCTGAAGGTCAAATTAGCAGTGAGGATGTAGGGGATTTACATTTGTTTTTCTGATTCTCGTTTTCATGTTAACTAATCTTATATGCCTTTTGTTAGAATTCTTTTGTATTTAATAATGGATGCCTGTTGGAAGTATCAAATCTTAGAAAAATCCTTTTATCGCAGATATTTTGTGCAAAATGTGGGTCCAAAGAAATGACTCTCGATAATGATATCATACTTTGTGATGGCGCTTGTGACAGAGGGTTTCATCAGTTCTGTTTGATACCACCATTGTTAAAAGAAGACAGTAAATCCTATATCACCTAATTGAAATAAATTGGATACTGGTTGTTATTTATCTATTTTGTCAGTTGTAATTTCTTGACCCTTTTTTTTCTTCTATTTCTTTTCCTTGTGGGGCATATAGTTCCGCCTGATGATGAGGGTTGGTTATGCCCTGGATGTGATTGCAAAATTGATTGCATTGAGATGCTTAATGACTCCCAAGGAACAAATATTTCAATAAGTGACAGCTGGGAGGTAAATGCCATAATTTTTTGTCTCGTTTATTCTTACGTGCAAGCTCATTACTGTGTCATTCATGTCATACTTGTTAATTTAATTACAGAAGGTCTTCCCTGAGGCTGCAGCAGCTGGAGAAAGTCCAGATCCGAACTTGGGACTTCCTTCAGATGATTCCGATGATAATGACTATGATCCTGCTGGACCAGAAAATGACGAGGAGAGCCAGCAAGATGAATCAAGCGATGATGAATCTGACTTTGCTTCTGCATCTGATGAATTTAAGGCTTCACCTGGTGATGACCAGCAGTTGGGGCTTTCTTCTGATGATGAGGATGACGACTATAATCCCAATGCTCCAGATCACGATGAGGATGTGAAGAATGAATGTTCTAGTTCTGATTTCACGTCAGATTCCGAGGATCTCACAGCTACTCTTGATGGTAACAAGCTGTATGGGAAAGATGAAAACTTTAGGTCTATTGAACTCCACGAAGACTCTAAACACGGAGGAAATGAGAAGCAATCCATACACCGGGAGCTGTCCATCTTAGAGACAACTTCAAGACAAGATGGCTTTGCTCCACTATCTGGGAAAAGAATTGTTGAGAGATTGGACTATGAAAAACTGTACAACGTGAGTTTCCCTTCATCTTACTTTTTATCTACTCCAGTCATACGTGCCAGCTTATTTTTCTTATTTAACACAACTACTGCATGGTGCAAACTTTATTATTACAAGATCCTAACCTTCTGTTGGAAATGGTGTTTATCTCTCTACTGAGAAGAATTGCAAAATGAGTTATGGACCTCTCTTCATCTTGGCATTGTAATTGTTAGTTGGATATAACTGTAACAAGCTCAAGTAGAACATGACTTTCAGCAGCAAATAGCAGTGTTGACTAGTCATTTTAGTGCATGGATGTATGTCAGCAAATTCTATTTTAATTGTCCTTTATGAAGAAGAGAAAGATTGTTGCAAAAGTTCTTGTCTACCAAAATAATATCTTATCTCTAGGGCTGATGCAAGAGATTAAAATATTGTTGAGCCTTTTGCTTAAGATGTTTCACATCAAACATTAATAACCTCTTTGTGATTGCAGAAGATACATTGCTTTTCATTTCATTTCATATTATTTTTGTAACAACTTTTTAATAATAACATGACATCTATGCGACATTATTTTGTTGTCAATTCCCATATTGTTGTTTTCTTCTCTCTATTTGACTTACATTTTTCATTTTCATATTTGTTAAGGAAACATATGGAAATGCTTCTTCTGATTCAAGTGATGATGAAGACTTCACTGGTAATGTTAAACCAAGGCTGAGGAGGAAAAGAACGGAATCTACAGAAGTTGATCCAGCGTCATTGAATGTGACCAAGACTCTACAACAAAATGTAAAGGAGATGAGCACTCCTACAAGAAGTCGTCAAAAGTCTAACTTAGTAAATACAAGTGTATCATCAACTGAAGTGCATGAAGGATCTCCCGCATCTAGTTCCTGTAGAAAACCATTTCGTCCGTCAAGATATAAAAGACTTGGAGAAACTGTAATTCAGGTATTAGTTGTGATTGGTGTGTTTCTAGCAGCTGAGCTTATTTGTTGACGCTAAACAGGTACTAGAATTCCAATAGGTAAAAGTTGCACTGATCTACAAATGATATTTAGAAATTATTGTTTGCATCAGATACCTTCATTTATACGTCTCAATGCAACGAAATGTTATAATGGATGTTACTTGCTCTTAATTGCATGTACTTTCTATATTAATTACTGTTTTTTTTTTCAGTCCATATTGAGATTTTTCATGGCTTCTTTCCTTGGTTAGGCATGTTGTAGAGTGATTGCTCTTTGCTTTTGCAGGGTCTCTACAAGTCCTTCAATGAAAATCAATATCCTGACCGAGCTAAAAAAGAAATTCTGGCCAAAGAGCTAGGAATTACTTACAAACAGGTTATTTGCTGTTGCTTTTTTTTTTGGCCCCTCTTGTCATGCCCTTCTTTATTCAAAAGTAGTATTTTGTTTGCAGGTTAGCAAGTGGTTTGATAATACTCGATGGAGCTTCAACCATCCACCATCTGCAGATGCAGCGAGAGTCAGAAAAACTTCAGTGGAGGAGGATGCTTCTCTGCCTATGGCAAGTACAGAACTACGTACAGCAGAGCCTGAAACAAGTTGCAGAAATACAACATGCAATGGAGCTAAAAGTGAGGAAAAACCTAAGATTGGTGATGCCACTGAGATTAGCTACACTGGAGATTCAATAGAAAGCGATGAACAAAAATCTGTAACCCCGAATTCTAGAAAGAGAAAGAATTCATCAGATCATCAGAGCCTGCATCGCGATTCTGCAGTTGATCCAAATGTAAAGCTTGAAGCTAATTTACCAAAGTCTCAAGGCGCTCAAGCAGGTGGTCGGATAACGAGAAGTAGAAAATCTGTTTGAGCAATTGTTTTTCCTTTTTTTCACCTTTTTACATCTCATAGGAAAGCAAGGACTGTCTGTGTCCTGGAAAGCATCAATAGCTGCAGATGATCTGCCAGCATTTTTCTTAGGAATAACCCTCTACGTAACTAATGCTGTCCTTTGTTGTTTGTAGTTTGATAGTTCTCCAGTTTTCCACAATTGACTTTGTTTTTTTTAGTGCCAGTTCTTCGAAATGAAATGCTTAACATATTAATGTTCAATCAAACCCCCTTCCAATTAATTGAAATATTAAAACCAAATAATTTTTTTTATTCAGCCAGTTTTAACTTGTTACAGTTTGATATTCAACTGTTGCTCTTGGATCTTGCATTCTTGGTTAATATTTAACAGCAAAATGACTAATTTTACAAAGAAACCTTGGAGGTGTGGCTGTTAGGAGGGCCTACTATACACATCTACACCAACGTGCATAATTTAATATTTCACTTTCTAATTTCTTTAACATATTTTAATTTTTTTAACGTATTGACACTTCACATGATAGACGCATTTTAGGGATTGTGAATACCAAATTTGCAATCCGAATAGTCCAATCCATTAGGCCTAAGTCTACGTTGAAATCCACTAAGAACTAATTCATATCAAGCAGTTTCTTAAGCCCACAGGCTTGAACAAGACACCGTTCTCGTTTTAAGATCGACATCACAATTTCTCAGTCCTGTACATCACTCTAAGTCTTAATTGTAATTAACCTCGAACTAGGAGCTTTTTGGAGTTAAATTGACCAAAAATCGAATAAAAAACCAAGCAGAATGCAAAATCAGTTTAAACCGGATTCAATTGGACTAGAACCATCAAAATCAGACCAAGTAAAAATCAATCAGCACATTTAGCAAGTCCAGTCATTAATAGCAGCCAAACACAGACAGACATGTGTCAACGAGTGGGACTCACACGCCAAACTCCACCTTTGCGCGTGGATCTCACGCACAGCTTGCCATGTCAGCCTGCCACCTAGCACCAACTCATTGCCATGTCATCCATGTTGTCTAGTGTTTGTCTGCCATGTGTTTGCCCTGCGTCAGTGACAAATTGTAGTTGACTTCTCCCTTCCTCTTGTTAGTTGCTGTCACGTGGCCTAATTATAGGGTGCTACGTGGTACCTCCTCTGCACAGTTTCAATTTTTGTCTCCTTTTTCCTATTTTGGTCCAGTTTTCTCCTATTCTGGAGTATTCTAAAGACATCTATTCTAGAATATTCTCCTTTTTGCCTTCAAGTAAAAAAGGTCTAATCCTACTTAGACTTGGAAATAACTCTTTAAACTCCAAAATAGCTATGTCCGCTCTCCTATAAATAGGGGTTAGTTTTACACACAATCTAACACTAGAAAGCTCCCAAAATGCCTGGTTTTCTCTCTCTTCTCTTAGTCCATATGAGTTTTCTCTCTCTTTTACCTACATGGATTGTTTTTCTTGGGTTCTACACCCGCATCTTTAAGATCCAGCTTAGTTCTTGCCAATAAATTAGAGCTCAGGTATTATGTTCTAAGTAGTTATTCAATTATTCTTTTCCTCCAATCACCTAAAAACATAATAATATGTAATTAAATCACTTCATAGTGATCTGAAACTACAATCCGCCTTGATCTCGAGTTCAAATTGAGTATGGAGGTGGATCTAGGATTTAATCCTGAATTGCAGGCTTAATTAACTCAAAAAATCTTATTTTCCCTTATTTTTATGCAAAATTCAAATTCTATTTACATAAGTTTAAATCAGTTTTAAATCTAATTTCTCTTTAGTTTATCATCAATATTTGCATGTCTATTTCCAGTTTATAGCACGTTTATTTTCCGTTTATTATTTCATTTTTCCTTTTTTATGTTATTTTCGTTGAGTGTTTTTGTACATAAATAACATTCAAGTTGATTAAGAGCCAAAATAGCTTTCAATGACATTGAACCAATTTTAGATTTGAGATCTATTGATTTTATTCACTTGATTTTTGCTTCCTATTATGTTTATTTGTGTTTATGTTATGTTTATTTGCTATTATTTGTTCATGCATCTTCTTATTTTCTTTCTATTAATTTGGCACCTTTTTCTATCAAATTAATTCATTTTCTCAAATCATGTTTTACTTTACATTTGAAAACTTGGTTTCTGAATCCACTTCGGGATGAGGGATTAGTATTTTTTTTTTTTTGCAAGACGCTAAAAGCTCAGTGTTGGCTGATTTCTTGGCAAAGTACACTAACTTGGAATAGGGAAAGGGTCAGCAAGAAAGTATGGAGGAAAGAAGCGGAGCAAGAGATACCGAACAGAAAATTTGGGAGGTATAGATTGACGGAGCATGTAACCAGGAGAGTGCTGAGATCAGGATAGTAATGAAGGGTCCCCATAAGATGAAAACCAAGTATACTGCAAAATTGAACTTTTAGCCTACCAATAATACTGTTGGATATGAAACCCTGATCATGGGATTGCAACTGGCTAAGGAAGTAAGCCCACTCTATTTAAATATATACTCTGACTCAAAACTGGTTGTTAGCCAAATGTAGGTTACTTATGTTGTTAATCGGCTCTTGCTAAGAAAATATCAATTCGAGCCAGCAAAGCTGATCAAAAGCTTAGAAGAAAAGGAGACCACGTGTAAGATCACACTAATTGGCAGAGAAAAAAATACGAAAGTAGATGCATGAGCAAAATAAACAGCAAAAGGGGAAGTGTTTGGCAATTGTTTATATGAAGCGATTAAGTCACCCTACTTTGATATGGTCGAGGTCGTGCTTATTGAAGAAGATGAAACTTGGATGACTCCTATAATCAAGTATCTTACCAGTAATGAGGTACTAGGATAAGGCTCAGGCGATGAAATTGGCAAAGAAATTAATTATGTACTCCATGAAAGAAGATGTGTTGTACCGAAGACATCCTTGGGCGAGTTGTGCAGGGAATGAAGAAAGCGAGTTTGTAATGAAAGAGGTTCATGAAGGCATGATAGGTACGCATGAAGGAATAGACACTTTGGTTAGGAAGATTTTGTTGAATGGTTATGATTGGCCGACTTTGAAGGCAGATGTCAAAGGGTAGGTGGAACGATGCAAACAATGCCAAATACTTAGGCATAACCAACACCAACCGCCATATGAATTGAGATCGCTAAGTAAAGCATTACCTTTATGTGGGGGTTAGATATCTTTGGTCATTTCCCAACCTATGTTGGTCAGAATTGCTTTATTATGATAGCCATAGACCACTTTACTAAATGGATTAAAGCAAAAGCACTCCCAAACATTGCAGCTACCAGAATTGTTAAGTTCTTTAAAGAATCGGTGGTATGGAGATTCGAAGTACCCTATGATGTGGTGGTCGACAATGGGACTTAGTTTGAAAGTGTTGAGTTTTAGGATATGTGCATCACTTTCCACTTTGCTTCAGTGGCTCACCTGCAATCAAATGGGAAAACAGAGATAGCAAATAGGGTCATCATGCAAGAACTGAAGAAGAGGTTGCTGCAGTGGAAGAAGAGGTTGCTGTAGTGGAAGAAAAATTGGGTTAGAAACTAGGAAGCGTGTTATGGTCATATCACACGACCACAAGAAAAGCCATAGGGAAAACTCCATTCTCATTAGTTTATGGTTGTGAGGTAGTAGTCCCTATTGATCTGAAGTTGCCAAGTTATAGAGTGGCACATTACGACACAGAAAGAAATGAGGAAGAAGTGAGGGTCGCTATCAACCTAGTTAAAGAAGATAGAGAGATTGCGCAGATAAGAATTACGGTGTACTAGTCGAAGCTAACAAAGTTTTCTAACCAAAGGGTTAAAGTTAAAAACATCGAGGAAGATGACTGGTGTTGACGTTCGATTTTTGCACCCCAAAATCATCCGAGGATGATAAAGAGCTCTGAATTAGAAATCGGTCCGGTTCCATTTCGGTTCGCTCTTTCCTCATTTTTAATAATATTTTCCTGAATATTTTTAGTCCTTGGTTTGATCAATTGAATTCATTAAAATACCCTTCTAATTGCAAAAATATTTTTATGTTTGTTAATGTG
>CANUEY010047749.1:0-93814 GCA_948099555.1 Croton setiger
TAAAAAATAATAACTTATCTAATGGAAAATAAAATAACTATTAATATTAATTTTTTTTAAACGTTGCAGACACTTGTTCGAGAGACCGCTGGACATAGTACTCCGTCCCCGCCGTCCAACCGCTAATTGGAGGGTACTAGATGAAATCTCTTACACCGGTGAGTCGTCCGATACTCTCAAAAGTGCCATCGAAACACGAGAAGACAACCAAAATTGAGATCGAAGTTCAAACACATCTTCTGTAGAAAAAACGTTCACGTTGAGTTCAAGCAAATAAACAGGATTTTTTTCAATTGGATTCAGCCCAAAAAACAAGTTGCTGACATGAAACTAGTTGGTTTCATAGTGTTTAGCATGAAGAGTGACTGTAAGCTACAGCGGCAGTGGTTCCACTATGACAGCGGCTATGGCGTGAGAAAAGAAAGGAGGAACAAAGAGCTTTCTACAAATTTATATTTACTTTATATTTTTAAATAGGTGCTTTTATGGATTAAATTGTAAAATATTATTTATGTGTTAGAATGTAAAAAAAAAAGTTTAAATATTGATGTGTATATAAAAATTAATTTATATATATATATATTATTAGGTATGCAAAAATTTAAATGTTTGTACAGTTTTACATACTAAAATTAGTATATAAACAACTAAAAAATTATGTAAACAAATCATTAGTATGTAAATTAGTATATAAACAAATAACCAATTTATATACCTATAATTTATATAATTATAGGTATATAAAACTTAATTTAGATAGTAATTAATTAATATGTAAAATGTTCTATAAAAATTAGTGTCATAAAATATTGTTATTTATTTAATTTTTTAAATATTATAAATTATTATTTACTTAATTTAAAAAAAAAAAGTATGGAATTCAAAATTACAATATTTTGCGGTTGTAAATATATTGTTGACAGCTATTTTGATTATTAATTTTTTTTAAGTTGAACATAATTAGCAACAATTGAAGTATAATTTTTATTTATTTAAAAATTATACAACTACTCTCAAACTAAAATCATAGAATCAGTGTAAGTTTTCCAATGGTTTTTCGCATGTCGTTATCAGAGTTAGAAGGTGGCAGTGACGGTCGATCAAAATTTTTTGTTTTAAAAAATTCTAGTTGAAACTTTGATCAACTGCTGCTGCCACCACCACCTCTAAGATTTGGTAATGACACACATTGGACGGTTTGAAAGGTAACTTCAAGACAATGCTATCAAATGCGCCTCAATCAATTACTGGAGCATTTCACACTCGCTAATCAAAGTTCTGACAATATTTTATCTTTTTAAATCTAAATTTTTGAATCGCATTTTTTAAAATTTTTTGGTGATCGAATGTTAGAAATAAATACATATTATAAATTCTCATGTCGAGAGTTTTAATTTGTTATATTCACTTATTCAATTTGCTGTTGAGAATAAAAGTCAAATTTTGATTTTGAATAATTTTAATTTTGATTCCTATGAAAATATACAATATGGTGCATATAAAAATTTTCTTTTGATACTTTAACTTTTTTTTTTTGTCATAAGAATTAAAGTGTTTATCCGTCACAGAATACATGTACTAAAATATATAGTATACCCAAAATATATAGGGACTAAATCATAATTTATTCTAAAAATATATCTCTTTAAAAAAAAATATAAGAATATATATTATATATTTTACAATAATTGACCAATCAATAATTATTAACCCCTAATAATTATAATTAACGGTACCATCAATTTGAAATTTGAAACCCGAGCCAAGAGGGAAACCATGAACGTTGCCTTCCGTGTCCTACAAACTTGAAAGTATAAGCAAAGAAGACGCGCCCCAAATTTGATTCATTTCTTGCTCAACATTTCGATTCAAACCTACCAAACAAACAAACCCAAATTCTTGTTCTTCATCGTTTTAGTTTCTTAATTTCATTAGCAAAATGGACAGTACAGACTCTTTAGACTATCAAGATTTAATGGACTCATTGCTGTGTGTTTCGGGTGCGAAGCTCCTTCACTCAGGGTTATCAATGTCCTCCTATTGCGCAGGTTTCATTCTTTCTTTATTTCCCCAATTTTCTGCATTTGCGTTCTTCTTGGATTCAATTTGTGCTGAAGAAGCTTGCATTTTTACTCAATTACTTAATCAAAGAATAGAATTGAATTATACTACATATTCTTGCGTTTCTTGAAGCAGATTCTCCCTTGATATTTGCGAATGCTGGAGGTGGGGCTATAAAGGGGGAAGGGAATTTCAAGATTGATATTGTAGGAGATAGTTATTTCCAAGGAGGGGATGTTCTAAGAACGCAAGAAATTATAGCCCCTGTTGGAGATATACCTTCAATTTACCAGTCAGCTAGATATGGTAACTTCTGTTACCGGTTCACAAACTTACCTGCCAGAGAATACTTCGTTGATTTTCACTTTGCAGAGATTGTACACACCAATGGTCCTAAAGGAATGAGAGTCTTTGATGTCTTTATCCAGGAAGAAAAAGCAAGTGCATTTATTCTGTCTTCTTGCTTTGTAATTGACCCTTTTCTGTTTTATATTATTGTAACAAAGTTGTTGTCTTGTATTTTGATGGGGAAAAAATATGGGCAGGTTTTATCTGAGCTTGATATCTATTCTATTGTTGGAGCCAACAAGCCCTTACAGATTGTTAATGTTAGAGTTTCTGTTGGGGAGGATGGGGATATCATCATAAGGTTCGAAGGAATTATTGGAAGCCCAATTGTTAGTGGGATTTGTATAAAGCAGGCACCAGAATTACCAAGTAAAGTTCCCTTGACCACGATTGATTTGCTATATTTTTTCTGTTTATCCGAGGATTAATTAATATAATGAATGGAATGCAGGATCTCAGGTGAAACATGAGCATTTAAAATGTGACAATTGTGATGCTGAAATAAGTATTATGCAATCTCAGGTGAGCTTCGTTTTTTTTTTTCTTTTTGAAGTTTGAGACTTTAAGGGGGTTGATTCTTTGGTTAATTTTTTTAAAATTGATGTGATGTGTAGAAAAAAATTATGACCATGAAATCCATAACAAAGTATGAGAAGAAGATAGAAGAATTGAACACTCTATGCAAGCGTAAGGCAGATGAATGCTA
Source organism: Croton setiger (assembly GCA_948099555.1). Taxonomy (NCBI): domain Eukaryota; kingdom Viridiplantae; phylum Streptophyta; class Magnoliopsida; order Malpighiales; family Euphorbiaceae; genus Croton; species Croton setiger. The sequence continues at coordinate 3,116 of CANUEY010047749.1, forward strand.
CGAGGCTTGGATGTCACTAGCAGCTGCAAATCAACAACTAGAGAAGTCCAGGATGGAACTTGACAACAGGTTCTTTGAGAATATGCGCTTAGGTGAGGTAGACTCATTTGACTCTTAGACTTGTTATTGGAAGATATAATGATATTTATCAAGCATGATGTTTGTTTAGATGAAGCTATGAAAAAGCAAGCAGCAAAACTGAGGGATGTTTCTAGTCAATATGAATGTGATAAGAAACTCTGGTCTGAAGCTCTTGACAGTTTGGAAAAGAAAGTGAAGGTAAATTACCTGAGTAAGATTTTGAAAACCTTTTGAAGTAAGGTATTGAACAAGTTCCAGTATATATTTGTATAGAATATGATATATGGTGTTCCCAAATATGTTTATAGATAATGAAGATAGAACATTCCCAACTTTCTCATGAAGCCCATGACTGTGCCAGTTCAATTCCCAAACTAAGTAAGATGATCTCTGCAGTCCAGGAATTAGGTACGTTGGTTTAGACTTTAGATATTGAAGTCTTAATTTCTCAAATTTTCAGAATGGTCATAGCATTGATCATGCATCTTATCTATACACCTGAATTATAGTTGCTCAGTATGATGATCTTAAGCTGAAGCTTAATGAGGAACAGGTAAAAAGGAAGAAGCTTTTTAACGAAGTTCAGGAAGCAAAAGGTAAATTGATGTTCTTAAGTTTGGAGTCGTCCTTCAAGTGTGTGGATTGGTCATAGGCTTATATTAGCTTTATATTTCAGGGAACATTAGAGTGTTCTGTCGGTGCCGTCCTCTGAGTAAGGAGGAGGTATCAATTGGATGTGAAATGGTGGTAGATTTTAATGCAGCAAAGGATGGGGATCTTGGGATACTAGTAAATAGTTCCATGAAGAAAATTTACAAATTTGATCGGGTTTACTCGCCCAGGGATAATCAAGGTAGGCATCAGTGAGACAGATTTTTCAATACATAATCATGGCTCAGTCATTAGAAGTTTACGAGCTTATTGTTGTATATCTTCATTTTGAAATTTGTAAATTTCCTCGTTGACAAGGAAAATACTATTCCTCTTTCCTTTTAGCAATGTGAAAATCTAAAACCCCAACAAAAAGATTTGGAATGTTTTTATATAGAGGAACAGTCTCATTATAAACTAATACTAATTCGAATCAAATTGTTAGAATAATAATAAAATAAAAAATTAAATAAATAGAATTCAATAATTAAACAATAATAAATAAAAGAATAATCATATAGAAACCCCTCATTCTTATTACTTTTTCAATATGGAAAAAAAAATAAAAATTGAAAAGGTGGATGATTTTGACTTGAGATTTTTTTTTTTGGAACAGTTGATGTTTTTGCAGATGTTTCTCCTATGGTAACTTCAGTGCTAGATGGTTATAATGTATGCATATTTGCATATGGGCAAACTGGGACAGGAAAAACTTTTACAATGGAAGGCACAGAGGAAAATAGAGGAGTTAATTACAGGACTTTACAAACTTTGTTTAGAACTGCAAAAGATAGGGAAGAAACCATCAAATATGACATCTCTGTAAGCGTGCTTGAAGTCTATAATGAGCAAATCAGAGACTTGCTCGCCACCTCTTCAACAGCAAAGAGGTAAAATCACTACATGTTTCATTCAATTTCTCCGAACTTTTATACGTTAAATGCTTTTTTTTTTCTCTCTCTCTCTCTCTCTCTCTCTCTCTATCTCTTCTGGTCTGTACTTTTTGCATATTGATAACCTATGTATTTGGCAAATGATAATTTCTTAATATCGTCTTCAACTTTCAGATTAAGATAAATTTATCTGATTTTCTGTTGGATTTCAGGCTGGAGATTAAGCAAGATTCTGACGGGGGTCATCACGTACCAGGGATAGTTGAAGCAAAAGTGGAGAATATTAAGGAGGTCTGGGATGTTCTGCAGGCTGGAAGCAATGCAAGGGCAGTAGGATCAAATAATGTGAACGAACACAGTAGCCGATCTCATTGGTTGGTGTCAATTTGAGCTTGATGTTTGATATGTTTCTCATGCTCTCATTTGACATATAACTTTAGTTTATAGGGTGGTGTGATAATAGTTTTTCATTCATTCGAGCTCATCTTTCGTTTCTTTGAAATCATGCATTGAAACAGCATGCTTTGCACATTGGTGAGTGCAAGGAATTTGATAAGTGGTGAATGCACCAAGAGTAAGCTATGGCTTATAGATTTGGCTGGAAGTGAGAGGCTAGCAAAAACTGAGGTGCAAGGTGAACGGCTCAAGGAAGCTCAAAATATCAACAGATCACTTTCAGCTCTAGGTGATGTCATTTCTGCTTTGGCAATAAAAAGCAGTCATATTCCTTTCAGGTTTGATTTGATTCTTGATCTATAATATATAAGCTTGACTAGCTAATGCATTGTTCTGACTAGTTAATTGGCTCCCTGCAGGAACTCAAAGCTCACACATTTACTCCAGGACTCATTAGGTAGGTAGTCCCATGAAACCCAGAACCAACAAAATTGACATTATTGACAAAAAACGAAGTATTTAAGAAAATTTTGATGCTTCGACTTGATCATTTAATTCATATGCTGCAGGGGGTGATTCAAAAACCTTGATGTTTGTGCAAATCAGCCCTTCTGAGCATGATATCGGTGAGACAATAAGTTCTTTGAACTTTGCAACCCGAGTTCGTGGGGTTGAGCTAGGGCCTGCAAAGAAGCAGGTTGATATGGCTGAGCTTCAAAAACTGAAAATCGCAGTAAGCTCAATGATGCTAACTTATTTTAATATATGTGGCATGTCCTCTGGATTGTTCTCTTATATGTTTTTGACTCTCTGAAGCTTGATAAAGCAAAACAAGAATTGAAATCTAAAGATGAGGCCATGCGCAAACTAGAAGAGAACTTTCAAAATCTAGAAGTTAAGGCCAAAGGCAAGGATCAGTATTGCAGAAACCAGCAGGAAAAGATTAATGAACTGGAAAGTCAACTGGGAATGAAGATGGAGTTATGCGAACAGCTGGAGAACCGATTGTCACAATTTTCAGAAGGAGTGAAGAGGAAGGAAGAAACTTGCACAAGTTTCCAACAAAAGGTTTCTTATTTGTGGCATAATTGTTAGTCCATCTGTGTCTTTGACTTGGTGGGTAGCCAAACTTCTCTAATTTGCTTTTTGTTCATACTTCTTTCAAAGGTTAAGGAACTTGAGAACAAACTGAAAGAGCGGGAACAAGCAAGGTCTGCAGACATTCAGTACCAGGTTTGTGAAACTAAACTTATATTGAAGTTCTAGTCCTTGTCACTTGCTTGAATTGCTGCATCATATGCATGGATAGCTTAGGTTTGATGAAACCTTCAGAATTTGGATAATATTCTACAGTGGTAGTCTAACAAGGGGAGGACTTGTACAGTGATTCGGCATCCTGTCAGAGAATAAAGATACAATTGATGGTACCCAAATTCTTACGACTATTTGAGAAAAAAAAAGGAGAGACTATCTTCTTGTCCACTTCTTGTTAGTCTATGAATGATTTCTGTATGATGAATATGAAAAAGCTCATATGCTCAAATTTTCAGGCCGAACACAATTATAATTTGTAATTTGCTAAATAGCTACAGGTAAAGGAGCTTGAGAAAAGAATGCAAGAAAGATCCCAAGAGTTTGAGCATCACTCCCGGGTTCTCCAACAAAAGGTAGGTGGTTCTATTAAATTATTGTAATTTTCAGTCTATTGGATAACAAAATCCTCAGCTTATTATTGCTTTGTGTTATTACAGATTAGGGAACTTGAAAACAAGCTGAAACGGGAAAGAGAAAAATCAGAATCGCAATTGCTTCATCGAAAGGTTTACATCCAAAACTTGCTTAAAAACAAATGCATTAGCATAGCATGTTACATAAAGCCTGTTATTGTTTATCATTGTTGAATGCTAATTGTTTATGGTTAGATGAAGGTTGAAGACAATCTGAGGGGGCATGATCAAGGAGGAACATGTACTCCAATTGTAACAGTTACTAATCAGAGAAGGATGTCAAATGGTTTTGAGTTCAATCCTTCAAGTCAGAGGTCCTTGAGCTCTGCCAATAGAGCAAGGAACCAAGGTTCAGATTTGCTTAAGGGAACTGAATCCCTCCGCGAGCTGAGGAGGAAAAGGGATTTACATGTACAAACCAAATGTGCAGAAAATAGTTTCTTAATGGAGAAGAAGATGACGTCTTCTGATGAATCAAATAAAGCAAAGCATTTGGAACCCTCAAAAGCATTGGCCAGAATCACAAGAAGCACGACAAAACCAGACACTACAGCTCTTAAGACTTGCCACATAACCAACACTACCAAGACCAAGGGTTGGTTAAGGTAGTTTAGTTTATGTTAATGTTCTGATTAATGAGATTGCATAGTCGATATCTGTTTAATTTTCAGCTGTCAAGATGTAAATCAAAATTATACAACATAATAATAAAATTTCAGGCTGATTATAAATTGACTCTCATTAATTTACACAATCAAGAAAAAATTAACTTGAATTTTCTTCTTTTTATTCTCAATTGAACTAAATCCAATTTTGAAAATCCCCGAGGCAAGATGGACTATTGCAGCAAAAAAGACCAAACTAGAAAAAGAAGAAGAGAATAAATAAGAAGGCTGGCAAATTTAAAAACTGCCAGAAGCATAATTTCTTCCCATATCCAACATTGGACTGTACAATATATATTAACAACTCAACATCTGATTGCACAATATTAGCCCCCTGTGACGTACTGTATAAATTCTTTTTATCTACATGATTAAAAAAACTATGATCCCCACCCTGACGTCCTCCAAAAAAAAAATAAATTAACCAAAACCAAAACCTTCATTGCCTTCATGAATAGCAAGCAGCAATCTTTCTTCTAGATGTTCTTTTGAAGGATACTCTGGTAAATCCAACTGATTGAAACTGCAATATCAAATTTTACACTACGCATTTAATATTTATTCAAACTGCTTCAATCTTATGTGAAAGATAAATAAATTAAGCATCATAATTACCAAGTATGAGCAGAAGGCAAATGATCAGGGCTTCCATACGCCTTGTGTATTTGGAACTTTTGGGACCCTGATATCCCTTGAAGTGCGCTGAAGCCTTCTAGTGGCACCTGTAAAAATTCCAAAGTACTCGTAAACTCAAGACATCCCAAGTTCATAGAAAAAGTTATACCAACCAAGATGGCATTTCTTTAACATTTAAATAAAATAGTTGTTTTAACAGCTCTATAATGAGATCCAATAAAATGAAAAATACCTTGGAGGTGCCAGTCACAAACTGTAAAAGGCGAGCCTTATCCTCCTTGCTCAACCCTTGAACCACTTCCCAAAACCATTGTATAACGGGTGATGCAGCACTATAACCAGAATATTCTGTGTTTGCCCTCATGTCATCCACTGAAATGCATTAATGGAAACGCCAATCTAAGATGTCAGCACATAAGGGTTAAAAAAAGACCCGAAACAAATACAAGGAAAACAATGAACTCACAGTCAATGTCTGGAAGACCGCTTATCACCAATTCTAGTTCCTTGTCATTAAAAATAGATATCAACTCCCTTGGAATCAATTCAGTGAATCCCTCCAAAAAGGCATTTATCTGCGGCCTAATAGCAGTTGTCAGCCGGTGCTCAGCGACTAAATCAACATATTGGTGCTTATTCTCCTCGGTGACTTTAATGTTGCGTCCACCAGGAATTAGTTCATGATCAGTTACCTGCAGCATGTCCACCAAAATTGATAAGATATATAAAACAAGACGTCTCCGAAAAGTAGCTGATGTCTAAAACACAAGAGATCATTACTTCTGTCCTTTCATACAGTATAAGCTTCTCTTCATCGGCATCAATACTGAACGTAAGGTCAAGAACATCACTGATATCGTTCTGCAAAATCAAATTAAGTTAAATTAACTGAATAGGAAATCTTAACCAATGCAATGGTTAATGTAATATTGGAGAGAGGAAAAACTATGTAAATATAACGTTGGCCCTTTCTAAGGGTAAAAAAATAGACATGCAGCATGCATACCTCAAGCATCCACTTAAGGTTTTTGAAGTAGTCTGGATCAATAGCTTCGATATCGTGATATGTAACTTTAACTCCCAATATATGCTTGTAGAAAGACCTAGTGAAATGCACGTCCAAGAGTTGCCCATCAAAAAGTGCTTTTCCCACCTGCAACGGATAGGCAAGGATTACTAACAGATGCATAGGAACAATTAATGAAATTAGAATCCAAAACTCAGTACTCACAACTCTCCCAATGAACTTGAAGTATGACAAATGTTCTGTCTGGTAAACAGAGTTAGGGTTGGGCTGAAAAGTAGACTCATTGCCCACAGTTGTGAAAAGTAGTGCACCCTTGTCAAAAATAACCCTGGACAACAATTGATACCATTCCCTAGTAAGACCACCTGCATCAATACCTTCCTCTCCTTGGAAGTGAACAGTCAACCTCCCTTTCAAATCCTGAGGTGACCTCAAGCGTAATTGGTTATACGAATCCTCAAGAATATAAGCTCTTCTAACAGAAATTCTCAAAGGACTTTGATGATGATCATGCTGGTGTTTAATTTTTGATCTGAAGTGTGATCGTTTGTTATCAAAATCAACAAAGCGGGGAACTTTCAGCATGAGAGAAAATGACTTCTCAAGCAAGCCAGGATTTTGACGAATGAAAGCATTGAGGAGTTTCTTGTGTTTCTCAGAAAATTTCACAAAAGCAATGTTCTTTTCATCAACTTTCAAGACAGGACCTGGGGTTTTCTGCTGGCCAGAAGATGAACCCAAATCTTCCCCTTCAGATGCTGCACTATAATCATGACTGGAACCTGGTTGTACAGGAAGCAATTTTTCGCACATCACAAAGAAGGATTCTATATAGGGCAGAATGTTCTGAGATCCAGCAGGGAGCGGAGGAGTTACTCCAGATGGTTTTGATGTAGAAGTTCTTGGAAGTAGCATATCAGGCACAGAGTCTGAGTAACTCTCAATTTTGCTTATACAAGTGCTCAACTCCAACCACAAAGGCTCTAAAGCTGCATTGATGCCGCATAACTGAGAAAGAGCAGCATTATGCTCCTTCTCTAGACGAATCTGATGTTGCTCCTTCTCTTTCTCAATTAGTGTGGCAATGAGAGAGCTTAATGCCTGCAGAACCCTTAAAATTGCAGCACCATCAGAAGCAGTTGTCCTAAGAAGTGCTTTCACTTCTTCCCCAAACAGGTGTAGCTCATTCATAGCAGATTTTGTCAGGCTTTGGACAGCATCAGCCAGCTCAGTAATAAACAGATGACAATGTGTTGGAGCAATTGCCACAAGCTTCTTCATTACTTCCCCCACCAGAGTATATGCATTATCTGACAGACTGAAGGAAGAAACAAAGCATCAGAACAAGTGTGTAATATTTGCATCTATGAATCCTAAACATATGTACCCGAGCCAATCTACAGATGAGAAAGCAGTTGATATGTACACATATAAGAACAAAGGTCCAAGAAATGTTGTATATAAAAATAGCCAAAAACAAAGTATGAAACGAAATAATCAACATATGATGATAATACAGACTATAGATCTAAATATCTATCATACCCTTCACGTGCAAGGAATGAACACAGAAGTCGAAGTTCAGGTTGTGGCAGATTCAGTAGCACGCTTTGAGTATCACATTCATCATTTGCAGCAGAATTTGTAGGTTTGGAGGATTCAACATCAGCTGATGACGAAACAGTAACCCCATCAGAACCGCCGCCAACTTCCATATTTACTTTAGCATCAGATGTAGAAATTTGGGGAGCAGATGGCTCTTCAGTGCCAGCCTCAGATGGTTTGCATTCGGCATTGTCTATGATTACCTCCAGTAAGTTGAGCAGCTGCAAGCAAATCATGAAACTAATGTCAAACAAACAATCCGAGCTGCCTCAGCATGCCAAAATATGAACCATCAGAGAAAAAAAAAATCACTGCACAAAACAAAACAAAACAAAACAAATCACCTGCTCAAGGTGTGCTACACTCCTTGAATAAAGAGGCTGGTTCAAGAGACGTAAAAGCAATGCAGTGGAGTACTGCTTTCTATCTGTTTCATACTCTTCCACCATCATCACAGCTTTGCCACGTGACTGATCAGAGTACTCTGGCTGATGTAATGCAGAGAGCCTAAATTGCAGCAAAATTTTTGCTACAAGGGGATGATTTCGCGCCAAGTAAGTGAGTGTTTCGAGGATACGCCGAGAAACTAAAGGCGGTACACCTGTGCAGCAAATAATATTACATTAGAAGTTCTTGTATATATTATAAACAAAGAGAGAAAAAGATAAGGAAAAACATCAAAACGAAGTAAAACAAATGAGTTTTAGACTTCACCATCAAAAGATTGTGGTCGAGAATACATGACATTACTCTGGCAAGCATAGAGACGATATGATGGCTCAGCAGCATTTATATGATTAGCGGGCTTTCTTGTATCCAGCATCAACATGTCCATCAGGATTTTTACCAAAGCAGTTCGAGTTTCACCATGAGCACATAAATTCAAGAGAAGCCTTTGTAGAGGACCTTTATACAGTGGCTGTATAACAATACTCCCATCAATGCCTTGAATACATTAAAATGCACAATTTCTTGGGGGAGGAATGTTAGAAAATAAATACCTGAACAATGCGTAACACTCTTATCATAGCATGGAGAGATTCTTTCTCTACCAAAGGAATCCCATCAGCCTCAACAAGCTTAGCATTGATGGACCTGCGTGTTCCAGTACCAGCTCTCTCCAGGCTGTATCCAATACCTTCACCCCGTCGAGAAGACTCACCTCTGCGACTTCGAGGGTACATACCAAAAAGCGCTCGATTATGATAACGATTGGCAAATCTTTCACGCAGCATGTTAGCCTCCGCAACAAGAGCAGGAGTTAGATTGGCAAGTATAGCATCAGATGAAGTTAGGAGAACCTGAGAATAGAAACGGCAAGTAAATTTATTTTAGTTTCATATTCCAAATTCATAAGAGCTAAAATTATTACCAAACAACGTACCTCTTCACGCAAATCTGAAGGAAATGTTGCAATAATAGAAACTGTGTCCATTTCAACTGGTTGACCTTCCAGCTCATGAGACTGATGAAGCCTCTGAGCCTGCTGTTGTGCTAAAACTTCTGCCCGGATATCTGCAGGAAGGGCTGCAAGGAACTCTGGATCAATATCCCCAGTGTTTTGTTGCTCAGCATTTGAAGGTTGAGGCGCTTGACCCTGTTGAGCAGAAAGAACTTCGGCTCGCAACTCATCTGGAAGTGCATCCAAGAAAGCTGGATCAATTGATCCAGAACCAGCCTCACCAGTAATCTGCTGCTCATCAACAGGACCATCTTGATCTGCTTCTCTGCTAGAATTCTCTGAAACTTCAGTGACGCTGTGAAGAGATGCATCTCTCAGACTGACAGCTGTAGAATTCCCAAACGACACATTTGTTCTTCTTGTCCGAGTTGCCTGTGGATCTAAATGCATTCTATCAGCTGAACCTTGCCTGTCTCCACCATCATCATGACCATCTGCACTACCAATCTCAACATCTAAGCTCCGAAGACTTTCCCCTAAAGTTGCTCCACTTCCACTACTTTCTTGGCTTACTGCTTCAACATCCCGCACGGCAGCATCATTCTGTTCAAACTGCATTTCAACAGATTGTGATTGAGAGTCACTAGTCATTGGTCTCATCTCAGTATTGCGCGATCTCACTGCTGTAATAGAAGAGGGAGGAGGCACATTGCTGCTCCCATTATTCACACTGTTTTCAACAAGAGTATCAGGCTGTGCTGCATCTTGACCAGCTTCACCATTACTTTTAGGTTCAGTTGTTGAAGCAGGCTGATCCGAAGGCTTCTCAGGAGCTGGACGCCTCAACTGAGAAACAAGCAATTCTTCAAGCCCTTGGGGTACAGATGCACTAGAACCCCCAGTTTGTTGGTTATCATCACTCCACAAGTTTAAGCGGTGTCCATGACGGCCACTCCTTAATGACCGAAAAACAGTATCTAACTGAGATGAAGTATTCTCAGGGTTTCTATCTGAAGAGACCACCTCACGAGCATTCTCTGGAGAGAAGAGATCGAGGAGGAATTCATGAGAAAATAAAAATATTTCCAATACTAAAATGAACAAGAAAAATAGCCATGAGCCAGTCATATGCAGTGAATGAAACTAAAGCAAGGAGAAAAAGAATAATGGCAAAGGAAATCACCAGATTGTCTCCCAGAGACTGGTTGCGATGAAGAAGGCCCAACTAAAAGGGGATGGCGTGATGGTGCAGCATTGTCACTGCCTCTACCAAGAAGACTATAAATGGATGTTGTACGTCCCTGACGCCTAGAACCAAAAACTTCAACCGGCATCACATGAAGAGTTTCATTGGGAAAACTATGGTCTCTACCAAAAACCTCAATATGATCGAAAACATTTATACCATTGATACCCTCCTCCAGCCTAAGTATAACGCCATCCTCATCTTCCTCTTCATCCTCGTCATCCTCCTCCAACAATTCCTCATCAAACTCATCATCATCAATGTCATGATCATCTTGGTCAGTATCAGGATGTGGCAAGTGATGCACCTCATCCTCTTCGAGATCATTATGCTCCTCATCATCTTCATCATCATCGTCATCATCCTCATCTACATCATCTCCTTCATCTCCAGACATCTCATCTTCATCTTCATCAAGAGTTTCTTGTCCATGAGACTGGATGTCAAATCGTATTCCAACTGTGTCCATACCATTTTCAAGACCTCTCATATCCTCTGAAGTTTCCTGCATATAGTCATCCTCATTTGCAGGTGCAAAACCACCATCGAGATCTTGGTCATGTTCCATATCATCTGCAACAGCTTCAGATCGACCAAAATTTTCAACAGCATTAAATGATTCAACATGGCCAGCCAATGCAGAATCGTGATTGGATTGGGGCACAATTTCTGTGGCCTGAGATAAGTCAACCATATCCTCCGCTCTTCCTGATTGAGACTGAGTATGTTTTGTTGAAATATCACCCTTCCCAGTACTAGAATCTGCTGTGTTGACATGTTCCTTAGTAACAAGCTCAAGAGCTTTGATGAGCCCAGTTACAAGTTTAGGTGAGTCTGCATGATCCAAGTCCAACACTTCAAGAGTTCGGGTCAAGGACCTAACAAGACCAACATCTATAAAAGAAGCAGCAGCTTCTGCTGATATGTATGAACCAGTAGGCGTCCGAGCAGAAAGAACATCATTGAGAAGATCCACATACGTTTGTATATCATTTGTTGGCGCCTTAGGACCCTTGCAAGAATCAAAATCACAGAATATATAATTGATCTCTGTGAAAACCCTCTTTCTTGCCTCAGTTGAGCGAACACAGCAAGCCACCAACAGTTGGCTAGCCCTGGTCGCCAGTTTATGCCTCCAGTCACCATCCGATTTCCTTTCCTTCTTGGAATTTCGAGAACATGGAATAAACTTGTGGAGAATATGATGAAAAATACCTCCAGTGCCCAAACCAGTAGAACCCTTTTGATTAGGCCCCCTACAACTACTAACTTCAGCATCTCTTCTTAGAAGCACATGAACAGCTGAGGAATACATTAACACAATCTCTGTCAGAAGCTTCAGGATGAATACGACCTTAGCAAGCAGTGCAGAAGCTTCCTGGCTGTTGGTTTCATTCTCTTCAGAAACAGCAGCTATGGCTTTTCCTTTTCCCTTAGTTGCAGCAACATCAACATCCATATCTGTTGCTGATGGCATTCCATGTGGCAGATCTACCACTGCATCATCTTTCAAAGGAGGTACAAAACTACTGATCACATCCAAAAGAAGCTCAATCACAGTTACAAAGCTTTGGGGAGATTTTCTATGTGCTTTAACACTTTTGCTATTGGAATCATGAAGTTTTCCATGCACATTGCCAGGTGCTAATGTGTTTGCGTTGCCCACATTAGCCTTAACATCAGCAGTGTGTGATTTATCTTTTTCAACCGCTCTTTCTTTCTCTTTGCTTTTCTCTTTCTCACGATCCTTCAGCAACACAACATAAGGCCTTTCACCAACCATCTCAACTTGGCAAACAGATTGAGCAGCCTGCATAAATATCAGAGGATCTCGAGAGATTACAGAACTTAAATTTAAAAGGAAATTACGTGGAGTGACTCTTCCATTTGAATGTCTGTTAGCAGCAGAGACAAGGCTATGCTTTATCTCAGATTCCATAGCTTGCTGAAGGGTCTGGGGATCTTCAAGGACATGACGTATGATAGTAGCAGCAATGTTGTCAAAACCAGGGAAAAGGCTACTAGTTGGCAAATGCAATAATGAGCTTACACCCCCAGCTTCAAGAAAACAAACAGCAACGGAATGAGTTCTAGTTAGTGTAGAACACAACTGCAGAACAGCATGCATTGTCTCAGAAGGAAGTAGGTTCTTGATACAATGGCAAGCAAACTGAACAAGTCTCTTCTGTTCTTCAGGCTCAACTAGCTCAGGTCCCAGTGCAGATTGCAATCTGTTTTGCTTTTCCTCATCAATTGTGATTGAGGCCTGTTGACTGTTCAAATCATCCCTTTTCAACCGCTCAATAATTTCAGAATTCAATTTTTGATCCACCTGAAGTAGGCGATCAATGGCGAGAATAGCTGTTGTTACCCACTTGGGGATTTGATTCTTCTCTTTTTCTGCCAGACTAGAATCCCATTGTGAAAGCAAATCACAAACAATTTTGACCAGATTGTCCTTTAGGGCAACTTCTCGTGCTGGCACATCTTCATGGAGAATCAAGGCCAGGACATGAAAAAGAGCAGATAACATGGTAACATTCTTGCTATCAGAAGCCAGGTTTTGATCTTTCACTTGGTCAAGAATAAATGAGATGACACTTGCCCTGTATTGGCCATCATTTTGTGAGCTAATCAGCACAAGAAGATCACGAACTGGGAATGCAACAGCCTCCTTCACTTGCAGAAGCTTTATACACGTTGATAACAACTCATCAACTGGAGGAAGTTGGACCACCTCCTCTTCAAGCTGTTGAGGATTGGCATTTGCTTCAGTTTCCTTTGCATCTGATTCTGAGTTCCCCAGAGACATGGCAAGTGCACGAGCAAGTTCATCATCTTCTTGAGTTTCTTCAGGGTGAGAGAAAAGCCACTCCATTGCCAGTTCCACACTATTTGATCCAACTTGTCTAAGAGCCTCCTCTGCCCTAGACCTAGAAAATCCCATCTCAACAATGGTTGAAATAGTTGTTTCATTTGGAGGAGGACCAGTAATTCGAGCGCCAGTGTTACTAGAAAGATTTTTCACTTCCACCCCAGAATAAACATGCCTAATAATAGAAATGACTGTACTGATAAAATCATTACTGCAATCAGACAACTGAGAGTGAGTCCAGACAGGAAGAACTGCCTTCAATACCATAGACTGAAGGACTTTCACGAAAGTCTCAGCATCTCGGGGGAAGGGTGAGCCTCCATTTGCCAAAGGTTGAGCAAGCAGGTGCTTTGTAAAAGGAGACAGAATAAATGATGAGGTCGCCAAGTGGTCCATAAGTTTACCATAACTAGCTAAGGGACCATATATCCATGAATGATCAGCATCTTCCTTAATATCCAGTTTTATATTCCCATCATCAGTCTCCATGGGAGATGCAGGGGCCCTATTAACTGCAAAAAGCAATTGACTGGTAGCTTCAAATGTGGTCAAAACTGACTGAACAACTCCATGTCCATACAGGCAATTTAACAATATCGGATTACAAGAATCAGGCCTGTCCAGTAGGATGCCATCAATAAAATCTATGACCTTTCCAAAGTATCGACATTTTGTTGATACTGACACCTCTGAACCAGAAGGGGTTGCATGACCACCAAAATTCATGTGATCCAGAGCAATGGAAGCAAAAGTACAAGCCACAACTTTTGAAGAAGGGGAAACATTCACAGTATCATCTCGTCGACGAGAAGGAAGTAACATTGCCTTCCCTAACTCTTGAAACAAATGTGTAATGTGAAAAGAAAGTGATCTCACCACATCACAGCAAGAAGTATAATAGGATTTCTGCTTGTCATAATCCTTTTTACTCGTAGCTCCAGAAGCATCTGAAGATTCTGAATGATGTGGTTGACTACTGGATCCGAAGCGGTTCAAGAAGCGATCCGTGTTCAATCGTTGTGGAAACCCAGTAGCACGTCCAAGGTCATAGTAAAGATTTATGAGGTCAAATACCTGAGTTTCAATACTCCAGCCTGATGTCCTCCTCCTCAATAATGGATCAAGGAACTGCCTAAACGAGTTAAATCGTTGATCTTCACTTTCATTTGGATTAAGCTCAGACTGCTGGACCTCAGCAGAACCAGAACCATCATCTTCCAGCTTTGAATCTTCAAGCAAAGCAATCTGCCAAAGCACTTCACGATGCACACGACCAATGTCCTCCAGAACATCTTTGCTACCATTTCCGAATTCGGTAAGAAGTGCAGTTACCCAGCGATTATCCTTTGAGGCAGCAAGAAACAGAAGGAACTCAACAAGGAAAAGTGAAGAAAAGATTCCACTATCTGGTGTTGCCCTAGGGTCCAGCAAAAAGGAACCTGACATCGCACCAAAACCAGCAAGAGCTTTCTTTAGATGGTCCCTAAGAGAATGACAGAATGCACGTGCTAGAGGTGCAGAATGGTGCTGGGTAAAACCCTTGAAAACCATGGTGCTATTGAAAGCAATAGACATCCCTTCAGATGACTGAACAATACTAGGTTGCAAAAGAAGCTTCAGTAAAGATTCAATTCCAGACTTCTCTACGAATAAACGACATGTTTCTGAATTTTCCATTGTTCTGTGAAGTAGAACCATCAACCGGAAGATGCTCATTTGAATGAACTGCTCATCATTTATGCCTTCAGCAGTCAAATCAACCCCAGTGAATTCAGAATCCATTTCCATTTCAGTATTCCCACCAACCTTCTCAGAAGGCCCTGCAGAACTTTTATCCCCAAAGGAAGCAATTTTCTCGATAATTTCAATAATTATATCTACACCAGTGCCTCTCAGTGAAGATACATGACGCAAAAGCTCTTCAACAGCATTTGCAAGAGGAACAATAGCTTCATTCATTGCCAGAACATATTTCTTGCCGGTAAAGATGTCAACAAGAAACCGTAAAGCAGAAGTTTCTTTTACCGCTTCCAAGCCTTTGGCATTAAGACATAAAGCACCAAGACCATTTGGAACACATGTAAGAGCCTTAGAAGAAGGAAGTAGTCCTGCAACAACTGATGATAAAAATGCATTTGGAAGACCCATTTCATGCAACACAGGGAAACAAGTAGGGTCCTTGTGAATAATCTCACTCATAACAGTCACAGCTGAGTAATAAATTTCACCCCCAAACTTGTCCGCATTACCATATATCAGTGACAAAGTAGAAGGTAAAGAACTGTCATTGGAATTTAAGGATCTTGCATTGTTTGAGGGAGCATATGTGGCAGACCCTAGTGCCTTCAAAAGAACCTTGATTAGCCTCTTTTGAGAGTAGACATGATCATCATTATACTTGGAGCATTCACCAATGATCATTGAATTATCATTTTCTCCCACCAGACCAATAATTCTATGTACTTCTATCTGTAACCTTTGTGCCAAAAGCTCTACTCCCCCTAATTCCCTAAGCAGTGAAACAGCTGAACTACTGTAATCCATGAGCTTTTGTAAAGCTTTGACAGCCAAATAGACAAGGACCATGTGATTGGGATCTGAATCTTCCAAAAGAGGTAGAAAAGTGGGAACCATTCCAGATCCCCTAACATTACTCCCTGATGCCGAAGATGAAACAATGTGAAGCAAATAAAACTGAAGAAGTGCTTCAACAAAGGCTAGAGAAGATGGATCACTAGAATTTTTCAAAGACAAAACAGCCCTCTGAAGAACATTCAGGAGAATCATTCGGTTCCCTACAGCAAAACTGATGCTAGATCCACTCAAAATCCGTGCCCGCTCATGAGATGCAGAATAAGCAGCTAACTGAGCTCCTAGGGCAAGCATTGCAAGAGTTCTGATGGTTCCAGGTACAGTTTCCTCTGATCGCACAATCCTAATTAGTTCATTTGTATACTCAGGCTCATTAGCAAAAAATGATGTCAGCTCATCATTAGCATCACTAGACTGAACAAGCACAATGAATGCAAGAAGGGAAATCCTGCTGTATAACCTGCATACTCTGGGAGATCGAAAAGCCCGAGCATATCTAATTCTTGTCAACAATGCAAATCGAAGATTGGGAGGTACATGGTGCTCCTCGATACACTTTTTCATCAATAATAGATCATCTTCTTTTCGCAAATGCAGATCTGGCATGTGTATAACTCTCAAGCTAGAAGAACTTGTACCATCACTACTATCCTTGTTACATTCAGAACCATGCGATTCAAAATATAGAGTAGAACCAATACGGGATTGGGACTTGTCATGGTCATTTTCCACCTCAGATGGGAACAAAGACAACCCTTCTTCCTGACTTCTCTCATTTGCTATAACACAGGAATACAAACCCAAGCCTTCCTCCTTACTTCCCCAGCCCTGTGCAAGGGAAAGGAGATAGCTGTTTACTGAGGCACAACCAACTAGCTTTCCACTCCCATGCAATTTAGAAGGGTTGATTTTCACAAGGGCTGAAAGTGTCTCCAAAGTAGCTATAAGAACCTCAGGATCCGTTGATGCAAGTAGGAGCTTGAAATGCTGAAAAAGAACATAACCATCAAAAACATACTACAGGAGCAACGATTGCATGTAGGTAAATTAGCACATAAGTTCAAAGGTAAGATTGTATCTTTTCCAAAAACATACCTCCAACCCATCAAATGAACTTTTGTTATGGCAATTCTCCAAAATTGTTTGCATCACTCGTAGTATTTGTAGAACGGCATGCTTTGGGAATGGACTATCATTTTCTGAAATATCATCTGACAAAAGGAGGTCATTCCTACTAGACAAGTATGTCTTAAAGTAAGTATCAAAATGCAGAAACAATGGCCTCCAGTGGTGGAAATTCCCCTGCAAGTTAAAACAAGTCCAATAAGCAAGTCACATGAATGTCTGGAAGTCATTCTTGAGGAAGTAAAGGGGAACACATGGCATTACCTTGCCGTACTCCCAGCGAAATCCAGAAAGGGGTATTGCTATATCTTGCAATGGACTCTGGATCACCTTGTCAGTGAATGCTTTAATTTTAGGAGGCTGCATTAAGCAATGCATATAAGACCACTTTGCAAAAAATATATCATATGAGAAAAGAAATGCATTAAATTTATTATAGTGAACTGACAGAAGCCATCTACAAGTATTTCAAGTGAAAAAATAAAGAAAAAAATTTAACCCTCAGCTTTACAGAATTTTACATCTGTACAGTAAACATTGAGGATAAAAACTTGACAATTTTCACAATGTGGAACTACAAGACCAGCAACCAAAGAAAAAGGTTGCTCACAGTAAGATACTAACAAGAATATGCCAAAATGGAAAGTCAAATTAATTGTAGAAGTTTTTGTTATGAGAAACCTATGGACTAAATCATCCTTCCCCATTCTTTTTTTTTTTTTTCTTTTCTTATGTTAACATTAACATATACTATAAAACATAAGTTGTAAGCAGTACACACTGGTATCTTCAAATAAATAAATAATAAAATAAAATGCAACCAAAACTATTGATGAGAATTGAAAAAAATCCATAACCCCAATCAGCAGGAGTATGTTCAAGGTGAGATTATCAAACATAGAATAGAATTTTGAAAGGAGGGATTATAATTTTGTTTGCAATCATCCTAGCCAATGGCAGCAGATATGTATTTCAAGGGAATGACTTTCCCTATCCCTTTTAAAAGACTTCCACTTAAAATGGATTTGCAGTATAAAGGGTCCCTTGAAGCTGATTAATGAATACTACAACACACAACTGCATTGTTGAGTCAGTTATACTATGCACAAATGATTAAAGTTCAAATATTGATTATATTTGGAATGCCCAAACCAAAAAAATAAAAATAAAAAATAAAAAATCAAACACCATTCAGCCAGCTCCCTTCAAATGAAACAAACTAACAAAAACTAGGAAAAAATAATAACCCAATCATAAAACCAATTTTTACATATGAAGTGAACTAACAAATTAGAAAATAATTAAAACACAGAAATGGTCAGAAAAGAAATCCTAATTGTGATCAGAGTACTCAATATTTTAATTTTTTTTCTAAAAAAAAAAGGCAGCACAAAAACTGAAAAAAAAAAAAAAAAAAAAAAAAAAACCCGTTACAAAACAAACGGGAGGTGAAAAAAGAAAAGAGTAAAACTCACGGGTTCAGTGTCGAGTTTTATAGAAGGGCCTATAACGCTTTCACCCGACAAAAGTTGCCGAAGCCTTGAAGGCAAGCTTGATCTTATCGTTGCCATCTCTACTTTCAACTACTACTGCAACAAAGCAAAGCAAACCAGAAAAGACAAACATAAACAAAACGAAATAGAATCACAATCGGAGACTAAAATCCCTAAAAATTCACAAACAATATTGAAAACAAAACGACGGAAATAAGAAAAGGAAATAGATCAGACAGATACAATACATACATACACAGAAAGAGAGAAAACCTGAAAGAGGAGGAGAGATAGAGAAACGATGGATGCATACACATCCAAGTGAAGACTTTAGAGAGAAAAATGGTTACAGATTGTAACAGAGAAAAAGAAGAAGAAGAACAAGAAGAGGCGAAACCCCAAAGCAAAGAAGAAGAGAAAGAGAAGAAGAGGGGAGGGGAGGGGAGGAGTGGGGTGGGGTTATGTATGTTGTGTGATTTGGGGTTTTTTCTTGTGTTTTCAATTGAACTTTTTGTGGTGAAATTTGTAATTAGTTGAAAGTTAAGGAGTGTTTGTGTAATATTTATATGAGTTAAGCTAACGCAAAAACACCGCCCTAATTTAGTTGTTGAGACGCAACGACGGTTTTTGCCTTTTCCGATTGATCTCCATTTTTCTTTATATCTCTTTACTTAATTTTTTTTTTATCTATTTATTCAAATGGAATTATGCTAATGATATTCCTTTTTTTAACTGTTTAAAAATTATATATTATATTGATCTTATATTTAAGTGTCATTTTCACTTTAAAATAATATTTTATTTATTTTCCTGTGGCCATCAAATTTAAATCTGATAATCAATATATTGGATTTGGCAAGAATTGTAATGTACATTTGCACCTTACACCGTGGAGTTAGAAAAACTAGAATAAAAGTTTAATTAATTTATTCAAAATACCAACAATGTATTTTAGAATTAGAATGGTATGGAGATTGATATTTTACATTTTTTTAAAATATATTTGAGTATTTTCAGTTTGCCTAGTTTCTTTTTACAACATTATTACTTATTTTAGATTATAGAAATTAATTGATACTTCCCAAGTTGTTCACAAGTGAAACGCAATCTTTTAGCTCGTATTTCGGGCCTTCATAAGGCCATGGTGGCTGACTAATCTAGAGTTGGAATTGAAATTGCAGCTGAAACAGGTTTTTGAGGATGAGGAATCTTTGTGGGCTCAACAGCTAAGGTAAAATGGATTCTGCAATGTGATAGAAAATACCAAGTATTTTTCATTATATTGTTAAGGAGAAACAGTGGCGGAATTCTAATATTCGTTTGAAAGATTCTAAAGGTCAATGGTGGGAGGCTGTGTCAATCTTGAAAAGTTTGGCATCTATTTTTTCACCAAGCTTTATACTAAATACCCACTTGTTTTTAAAAGCTCCAATTTGTTTAAACCTCTTACTGCTCATGAAGTTGATTTATTTTAGTTACATTTAGATATGGGTCATTGAGTTTTTAGAGTAGTTAAAGTTAAGAACTGAAAGTTAAAAGATTTTGTCAAAATAGAATACTCTGAAATAACTTCTAAAGGTGAATAACTTCCAAAGGTAAAAGCGGAATGTGAAATGTGTTTTTAAAGTGCTTTAGTGTAAAATTCTAACGTACAATCTCATAATCTATCAACAACAACTCAAATTGAAACTCAAATATTTTCAGCTCCTTAAAAAATTTAGACATAAATTCAAAAATGGACTAAAATAAAATGTATCACATAAAATTATTACTTATATAAAACGGCACCGTTTATGTCTTATTTAGAAGAAGAATGTATTTCAATTATTTATTTGCCACATAGAAAAAATGGAAATCCAAAAAAAAAAAAATCTTATCCAATTTGGGCTGTCCAGCTGATGTGGCAAAAAGTAAAATAGACAATGTTCACTCTACCATCTATTTGTCATGCCAACTCAGCTTTTTACATTTAAATCGATTCGTACTCTTTTTTCCTACGCCTTACAATTCAGTTTCTTGGGCTCGACATAATGAATAATTTACAGATTTCAATTTGTTTAGTGAGTTTATTGTCAGAATTTTTTCTCTGTTGAAGCACAATTTCAAAAAACATAGCAGCTTTCCCTTCTTCTTCTTCGCGTTACCAACCAGGAAGTTGGGAGAACACCACCATCGCCGAGCTCAATTAAGGATTTGCTAAGTTAAATTTGCCTATCGGAAATCAAATTTGCAGAGAAACGAAGGTGGTATTGAAGATTATCAATCAATTGATAATATAAGATTGTCTCGTTTATTTAGATGCTCAAGGCATTCATGCAGATCGCCGTTTATTCGGTCAGAGTTATGTTTAAGAGAGAACGATTTAAGACTAATAATATGGTGAATATGTTATCGATCTCGCTTGGTGTGGGTATTGCGGTTTACAGGGAAGCCAAATTTTATATTCGGAGTGTGTGTGATTTTGCAACTGGGTGCTGTTGCATTTGAAGCGATTAGACTGGTATTGAGTCAAATATTGCTTAATTCTAGAGGAATTACTCTAAATCCAATTACTTCCCTTTATTATGTTGCACCTTGCTGTTTGATTTTCTTATATGTGCCTTGGATTTTCGTTGAATACCTTGTTTTGAAGGAGACTTCTAGTTTCCGTTTCGATTTTGTAATTTTTGGGACCAATTCTTTATGCACTTTTGCTTAAACCTTGCTGTATTTTTGCTTGTGGAAAAGATTTTAGCTTTAACAATGAATGTAGCTGGTGTGGTCAAGGATTGGCTGATTGGCTTTTCTTGGCATGTAACGAAGGACACTGTAACCCCAATTAACTTGTTTGATTATGGCCTTGCATTTTTGGGGGTTGCATATTAAACCATGCCAAGTTGCAGGCATTGAAGGCTAAAGCTAAAAAGAAGGCTCAGCAAGCTGGAAGGTTGTTGGAGGAGAGGGAAGGAGAAGGAACATGGAAGAGAATTGAGTCACAAACCTAATTTTATTTTATTTAACCGAAGAATAGAAGAGAGGAATTTATTTAGTTATAAAATGGGAAGCAGTATTATTGGAAATTAAGAGAAAAAAGGAGACCAAATTGGTAGTGGTCAACAATCCCAATAATTTCTTGATTCCGTTCATATTCAGAGCATTTTCATTTCAGTGTATAACATCAAGAATATTAACCTTTTTAAAACAATTATAAATTATATAAATTTTTAAAATTATATTTAATATTATTATTTATAAATAAAATAAATATTGAATCTTTACTAAATGTCAACATGAATCGACTGTCAGTTTTCAGGTATAAACAAATTGCAACATCCAATATTATTAAAAATAATGAATTACTATCTTATAACATCAAATAATAATAATAAATGAGGTAAGTCACCCGTAAGTTATTCGAAATTGAAATCATTTAAAACTTGTTCAAAAATTAAAGCACGGAACTAGAACTTCGCAGTTTCCGTACAGTTTGACTTTTTATCACTAAATACATGCACATACGTGTATGTAGTTAGCATATGATTGTATATAATGGTTGACAACTTGTTTATAATTTGAAGCTTTCATTAGTGTATAGAACTAGTATACAGTTGGCAAATAATAGTAATATAAAATTTATAGAGATCGAGCATGCAACTTGTTTATACTTTTTTTTTTTTCAGAGAAATGCAATTTGTTTATACTAATCAACATGTTTATAACTAGTTTAAAGCATACATTCACAACATTTACGGCTTGGAAAAATACAAAATACAGCTTTCTTAAAAAAATTGAGTGTGGAATCCATAATTTTGTAAAAAAAATAATAATAGAAAAAGCTCTCTACATAATTTGTATTTATTTGGTATCAAATTGGCACACAGCAATACAGTCTCTATAACTCACTCCATATATTTCATTCCAGTATCAATATTCATTTATATTTTGGGTGCTAATCATTCTGACATTTAGAAACTTCCTCCCAACAAATAAAAAAGAGTAAAATTAGAAACAAGTTCAAACAAACAAACTTAGTACTAAAAATGGACACAATCATTTCCCATTTTCCCATCCCAGCAATAGTAGCAAGAAATGGTCAAACATGTTTGATGGGGCAAAACACTCAAAATCCAAACTGCAAATATTTCAATTTTCAATCCCAAATGAAATCATTGTCTAATGTCTTGTTTTGGACTTAGCCACTTTGATGATGTATCTATATGGCTAAATGCTAGTGCTCACCATCCTTAAGAATTAGTAAAGGCATAGATAGATAGCTAACACAATTACAAAATTATTACACTATGAGTACATTTTTATTATGGGGAATATTAAATATAACCTAACATTTTTATTTTTTTTAGTTTCTTTTCCCTTGTGATATGGCCAAGGTTGGACCGGACTGATTATGGGCATTGTATTGTAAGTAATTCAAACAATATAGAAAAATAATTTAAATTTAGATAGTATCAACCGATAATTAATTCAAACAAAATTTGTTGTATATAATTTTTGCTAATCACAAATTATGTTAATTTGTTGGAGGAAAGCTTATAATGAATATATTTGACGTTACTATTAATAGTAATTTAAACTTTGTTTAACTATTCTTATTAGAATTTCAATAAGCAAACAATATAAATAAATAAATCATTAACTATCAACAACCACTACAAATTATTGCACAAACAAACAAAAACAAACTAACTTTCAACAACACTATTAGCAAGTGCAACTGCATCTGCATGGTAATTAATTGCTTAATAGAGGTGTTTGTGTTTCCACTCAATCCATTTGCAAACTAATAATAGGAAAAAAAAAAAAAAGCAAAAGGAGGTTGTACGAAAGAGAAATCAACATAAAGAGGCAAATGCTAATTTGGATAATAAGAGGAGGAAAAAGGAACAAAAACAAAAGAATATTCTTTGATGCATTAGCCCATTGACTTTGAATTGCGATTATGCATAGTTTGATCCCTGAACTTTCAGCGAAAAACAGTTGGCTGCCTAAATTTTGTTAGAGACCATTTTGCTACCTGAACTTTAAAAAGACCCATATACTTTAGTCCTTCGCCAAACCGAATGAAAATTTAGATTTAGGACCTTGTTGTACCTTCTACGTAAAGCCTAAGACCGAATGAAAATTTGTTTCGTCTTTAGAATCATCTCACCTCAAGGACTAAGAATATGACCTTATTTTGATTGGATTACTCATCGTTTGGCTGAAAATCATAAAGAGCATTCGATTTCTCTAACCATTACCCACCAGAAACACCATCAAAACGGTCGAATGTTTATGCCAAAGTGAGGAGGTTGGAGAGAGGATCATTCCAGTATGCTTAGTGTTCGTTTTCGACATCTGTGAATGCTGTAAATAACCTTGGAAAATTTCGACTTTCTTGGATTTCAAAACTTCACCACGCCTTTCCTCTCTTAGCCATTGATTGAGCTGATGTAGGTGTTATTAACGACCCCTGAACTTGGGCTTTATCTCAATGCAATATCAAACTATGCATTATGCCACGTGTTTAAAAAAAAAAAAAGAATCCTTAGCCATCAGATGAGGAAACTTCTCTTTATCCCATCCATTCATTTTAAAACCTTTTGGCTTTTGCTTTTTTTTTTTTTGGAAATATTCGGAGGGTCCACCACCTTTACCGTGTGCGTGTGGAAGAAAAGTTCCAGTCAAATTATATATGAAAAGGAAAAGGGCACGGAAAAAGAAAGGAAAGAAAAAGTAGCAAAAGTATTCCATTTAGCTGTTTTTCTAGATTTTTTATTTGCTTATAAACTATTTAATAAAAGTAGCAAAATGTTGCTTTTTTAAAGCTAAAAGACAAAAAGTTCAAGCTATAACAAACACTCCCAAAAGAAATGTAATCATGTCAATCTTATTCTAATTTATATTAACAAATTACAGGCAATGTGTGGATAATTATTAGGAATAAGGAACATAGAGAAACTTGTAGTAGTGTTGAATAGTGCAGTAGACTAGATTTGGGGTCTGGCCTGAACTACATATATGGCTCCATCTTTTACCACTCCTTCAATATCTTGGGGGCACCCATAAAGCCCTTCTATGATTTTTCCTGCCTCTGCAATTTTTGACATGATTGTCATTTGAAAGGTCTTATCGACTACCATTCGATCGCAGGAGTAGTCTAACACGAATTTCTCCGCTTCATCCATAATCACACTGCAACCATCCATCCACCCATTGCAATATGTAAATATTGAGATGTATCTTTTATTATCACAAAAAGAAAAAAAAAAAAAAAGAAAGGGACTAATATGTAAGAAAAGATTGTATAGGAGCTACAACCAGAATAGGTGCAAGTCGGTTTATTCCCTTCCTCACTATAAGACGACTGCTATCAATATCAATAGTTCAATTTCAGTGGGACAACTGCCCTTTACAGTATAATGCTTGTAGGGCTCACTTCAGGCAACTAACTATTGATGCTATTCTTCAGCCCATCCCACAAATCAAAGACATTATTCAAATGGAACTTCCTGAAACATACCTGTCATATAGCCCAGCTCCTGCATATCCTTGTAGATCTTCAGCATTCGAGTCTGATCTGAATATAATGGATCGCTTACTGCGGAGTCCTATATTCTTGCTTGGATAACCAGTAACCTGGAATTCATGACCTTATTGGGATTCCAATTTGATGGAAAAATTCATAATCAAATGAAACGTGGGACACACATATGAGAGCTAGCCTAATAGTGATTAAACATGCATGAGAATTGAGAAGCACTTCGACTTACAATGTGGAACTTAATATTGCCTTTTTTGGTAATGAAACTCATAGCTCGTCCTGGATGCGAACCCACCAAAGTTTCTCCCAGGCCCTTCACAATCTGTATGTTTGTATGAACATAAAGAGATTTGGTTTTGCCCGTACGGCTATGGTCATCCATGCGAAATCAGATCAGAAAGGAAAACCTTACCTCAGTGTATATCTCTGAGGAATCTCCTGATAAGGGGTTTTTTGTGTGAATGACAAAAGCATAGTCACCACAGATGACTTCTTGAACCAGTACAGCCATGCATATATTATTGTGATTCAAGTTAGTTTTCCTGCAACTCACATAAGCTCTCTCGTTCCACTTTGAAGCCCAAACCTGGAATAATATAATTCAACCTCATGACACCTAAACAGATGCAATGAATTTTATGCATTACCATTCACCCAAAGGAGATTTTGAAAGCATTACTTTCTTTATTGCTTGCCAAGCTTGATTCCATCTTGTCTCACCCTCATCACCAGGCCAAGATATTCTCGAGTTTCTCATTTTTCTCATAAGTTCATACGTCTATCAAATTAAAGAAAAAACAAAGAAGGTTATAAAATAAGACAGGAGGTTCAAATATCAGGCTAATATAGATTCAGTTTATAAAAGAAAATAATTGTAACTTCTCAACCAATGAACTTACCAAAGATGAAGGTGCTTCCATTTTTAGAATAGCATCTTGTATCAGTTGAAGTTTTGTAAGGTCACCACCCAACACAGATCTGTAAAAGCCAGAAATCCTGCTTGCAATATCCTGAACAAAATAGGTTATCACATTTCCATCCATATCTAAGTACCTACGAAAAAAGCCATCTCATTTACTAGGCCTAAGCACTAACTAAACTAAAGCTACAAAGGATCTTTACAACTGTTGTATCCTGTATGCTTTAAGCCACAAACCATCCAACTTTTCAATGTGCAAAGCACATTTCTTTGGGTTTTTACGGAGTTATGAATACTAAATGTTGTAACAAAAAATTCCAAAGGAAGCACGTTGAGGACTATTAATATCTGAGTTTTATTTCTGCATGTGCATTTCACTGCAGATAAAATAGGCAAATATGAAATGCAAGAAATATTACTATGAAACTTTCTTACAACAATAAAACATGCAAAATCAAATTTCCATTGAAAAATTAAAGGGCCATTAGGAATGGCAAATGTTTTCCTGGAAAAGTGATCAGTACCTTGTTAATATCTTCTGACAGAACAGCCTCAAAAGTTCCAAAAGGTAGGGCAATTGAGAGTGGAATTCTAATCCATGATGGTACCCTATCTCTTAAAAATTTGATATTGAATGATTTCGCACCAACCTATATTTGAAACAAAGTTACCAGAGAATCACATCAAATTGCTGTTTTCACTGAGAAGTCATTGTGCAAAGTAAATAACTTGCCAATTAATGGATGTGCATGACTGTTTTTAAAAGTAGCAAGTGCAGTAAATGACACAAGCATGCCTCCATATTCTACTTCTCATACATAAAGTAGGAAAACACAAGATAATGATTTTTAACAGTTAACTAATCATTAGAACAGAGACATTGGTGTAGTGACGGAAGCATGTGTACACACACACACGATTCCAAGAATGAAAGCATATACTGTTGAGCATCTCTACCCTTTCACCAATAAGCATTAAATGGATAGTATAACTTCTCATATTTACATGCATTGAGGTAATAAATAAGCAAACTCATCTAAATCGAGAAATGCAATACACTAGTTCCTACCGTCTCAGTTGTGAACTCTTCAACAGCAATAGCATATTTTCCGCAGAAAGTTCTCCTTTTAAAAGTTACTGCTGATGGAATGATCATAGAAACAGAAGGACTAAGCAGTAAGTTTGAGCCACTGATATCACTGCAAATGAGCAAGAAACACATGTTTTTGAAGTTCATGAGTGAATTGAATGAGGAAGTATGCACCTGATTTCCTTACCTGATAATCAAATTTGTTGATTTTATGCTTATTGATATGGCTTTTCCTTCCTTCAGCTTGAGATGCCCAAGAACATTCGGATCAAAACATGTGGCAAAACATACCTGTTGCACACTGCTCAAGTTACTTCATACGTTGATTTTCTTAAACTTAGAAATCAAGGTTAGTTGGGATTGAAATATAGCGAGAAGAAATGTTGAAATAGATACAGAATAAGTGATGAAGAGTTACATGCCTTACTGTTCCTTGCTCTAATAGAGACATGTGACAGAATGTCTGGCATATCAGGTGTTAGTACAGCTACAACCCCATTTGGAATCTCCTCCTCCCCAGTTACTTTATTTGCAATAATAACAGTTGGTCTTTGGTAAACCTTGCTCTGAGCCGAAATTAACTCATGGACAGAAGTTACAAAACCACACGCTTCCACTGGGCTGATAACCTGCCAACTATCCAGCAGAAAGTCCATGAACCATCAGAAAAGGATATGTGAAACCTTAACCCATCTTGAGCAAATGTTGACTTAATAAAGTGCTTGGTGTAGACCGACCAGACTTAAATTTAGAATGGACATTTTAAAACCAGCTTGGATAAAATCTCATTTTATTTAAAGTATAATTAGTCGGTTCTACAGAAATCTTACCAGCCTAAATTTGCAATTTTTCTGAGGACAGGATCAAAACGATTGATGAGCATTGACAGAATAGCTGCTGAACCAGCTCTAATTAACTCTTCTGTGAAAATATTTATCTGACAACAGTATAAAAATAGAACATTAAAAAATGAATTAGATCCTAGAAAAAAATCCCATAAAAGCTCAACTCAGTAACTCACCCCCCATTTCTGAACACCAAGCAAGCTACCAAGATATTGTGCACTGGGCTGTACTTTCTTATGGTAGTTCAGAGACCTATCGGCAAGTATTAATTGCAATCTATCAAGAACTGCCTTTGCTTGTAATGCCCACGGACCATCATTAGGTTTATATGATTCATGGACTCGGTACCAATCCTTAAAGAGTAACAGAAAGTTAACACTTAATAATTAAGAGAATAGAGCGAGATTAAAATTTTAAACTAGTGAAACGAACCAACTTGGAAGTTGATATAGACACACATATTAATAAATTAGAACCTGTGGCCCAATTCACAGAAGTACTGGACAAGAAAAGGCAAAAGCATTGAAGCTGAAGGAAAGATGTAATTACCTTTGTGCAATAAATTAGGTCTTCATTGTTGACAGTTGACAGGCATAAATTTTCAAGCACCAAGGTCAGGTAAAACATAATATCCTGTCAACAAAAACAAAATCACAAATTATTTTCATCATCTTGCAAAATGCTGTTTTTTATAGTGTAAATATGAAAATTTGACACAAGCAATATGATAGAAAAGTTTACTGGTAGCAGGTCAAAGCAGAGATCTTTCACTCTCCTTTCCATTGTTGTTCTAATGGCTGAATCCAAAGCCAGATCAAGGAAGAGCAAATCTTTTGCGCTTCCATTAGATGTGAGCAAAGCAGGACGGAGTTCAATACGTGATTCTAGTAACTTCTGAAAACAAATTTAAACCGTGTTAGAACACCCTTTTACCATTTAAGTAGATAAACTGCAAAATCTGTTTGCAAAAGATAACCTCCATGAGAGAACCAATATTTAGGTCAGCTACATGTTCTCTGACAAAGTTCAAATAGTCCTGTCATTTTTTGAAAAAAGAAAGACAAGCTGAGTCCCCAATCACCAACAATACAGATTCATGCAATCACAAGCCACAAACAAAAACACCTCCACATTATACTCATATGACACTATGAAACCACAAGTAATTTAATGAAAAGACAGATGCTTACCTGCAACTTCAGTGACAAATTGCCACCCATACAAGTTTCAATAGCAGATTCAAGGTCAGCACCTGAGTGAACAGCCTGAAGCGTTTGTGAGAGATGAAGAGGCATTAATGTGTGATTAAGTCAGATCAAACAAATAAAAGAACACTACTAAATGGCAAATACATAATGCCTGCACCTCAATACAGTGACAAAGGACATTACAGAGTAACACCATCATTTTTCACTATAATATCCCCTAGATTACATACTTGATATCATTAACCTATATACAAGTAATTGCAAACACCACAACAAAGTAATGGTCCAATTAGAATTATAATTAAAATCTCAGTTTAAAATTTTAAAGTTTCTATTATAATTTATATATTTTATAAAGTTTTAAAAGCGTCCTTAAAGTGTCTATGAAGTGTGTGAGAGATGTCCAAGAAGTTCCTATATTAATAAATAAACGAAAAAGGATGTATTTTTTAGAGTGTCCAACACATGTCCAAGAACAGGTCCAGAGGTGCTGGTGTCCAGCACGAGTACAAGACTAACGCATCAAATTCTTTAAGGTGTCCATAAGTAGTCAGCACCAATGGCACACATAATGCGTAAAGTTTTGATGAAGGATATGAATTCCATGAACAAGTACAGTTACTTTCCTCTCCAAACATTGGAATTTCACCACAACATTAAAGCATAACAATTTCTTTGGCAGAAGGGAAGGAAATCATACATCTAAAGTTAAACAGTGATGGTGAGATAACTCTTTCTGATACATGGCAGGTCAAACATAAATAGTTTATAACTAAACAAAGGCGAAATAAACACTATATGGTTTACCTTTAATGTCTTCAAGTACATTGTAAGGTCACGTGTGAGACCTTCCTTAACATCACTGTTGAAACGAGGTTCTGAAATGATTGGACGGTCATAACTAGCTAGATTCTCCCTTGTCAGACCATTTGCATTTAGTGTTTGCCAATAAACATCAATTCTAAAGCCACATTTTATATAATTTAAGAGTGCCTGTCAAAGAGGAAAAAGGTAAAAAAGTAATTTGTCAAGGCTGAAGGATTGCAATATCTAATTACAAGATAACCCAAAGGAGAAGCTTGGCTTGTCTGAATCTTACTTTTTATTCTTGGTATCAAATTGTGTATTTCAACTGAAATGTTTACTATTTGGCATAATTAGCTTGACATAGACCTAATGATGCCAAATATAAGACCTAGACCTAACTTCCAGAACACAAACCATACAAAGTAGCTTTACAATGACTCCCTCTGCCTTTCAGAGTTAATATTTCCCAATATACCTATATGAATAAAACATAAAGCATAACATATTTTTGCACTAAATGCTGACAGATGCACTTTCATTTTAGTTTGCATAAATAAACTAATACTATTTTTGTTTGGATGCTACATGCATAACTGTAAATCTAAAACATGCAAATTTGATCTCATGACTGAACTATGTCAGCCTGATAGTTTGGTAATGAAAATGATAGGTGCAGATGGAGAACATACATTAATAAACACTCATACCTCACAAATTATTACATCATCTGGGCTACTGTTATTATGCAACTTCTGGTGCCATTCCTCCATCATGCCAGTCTTGCAGCCATTATTTCTCTGATAGTGAAGAAGTGGGGTATAATTTTTTGAAGTCTGATACAAGAAAAACAACTTACACAGTATATTTAAAACATACCTGAACCGTAAGAATTTCATCACGAATTCTCTGCCCGACATCCCCTTGCCCTCCACGCCCAACACATAACATAATCATTCTCACAATTTCTCTATCATCTGGCTGGGTCAGGTGTATTTTTTGTAGTAAAGTGGTGAACTTATCTTGAGCTTCACTAATTTCACTGCAGAGCCAACACAAACTATAACATTAGGCACTTCTTTTTATCATCTATCTCACCAAGTTATTCGTTCTAAAATCCTCATTTATCACATATGCAAAGTGCATAAAATAAAAGGAAAACTAAAAAATGTAAACATGCTAAGTCCAGTGATTTTACTTGGGAAACATCTCTCTGCTAAGTTAATAACTAGTTTGGTTAATGAAAAGGAGGAAATGATGTGAAACTCCATTAATTCCCTGCCAAACTTTTATGTATTCACTTTGTGATCCTACTGTATTGGAAAGTAACAAAACTGTAATTAGAAATTTGAAAATGAAATAATTTGACATATCTTAAGTTTACACGATAAAACAAATTATACTGAGTTCAAATGTGCATGAAAAAATTGAACACACCAAAAATCATATATGAGATCCAAAACTGAGAGGTGAAATTAGTTAAAAGGTTTTTATTAGAGCTGAGAGTAAAACTTTACCGAGGTTTTACATTGTAATTTTTGTTCCAAGTGAGATGTCTGCATGCCATGAACCTCAACCAGACCAATATTCCAATAAGTCCCAATTCTCCTTCAGATTTACAACGTTCTGTCAATTCTGTTGCAATGTTGAACCTGTGTACATCAGTAAATAAGCACGCATACTCAGTGAATTGACCATGTAAAAGGGGGAACTGGACATGGTTCATTGCTTTATCTCTGTTGATGTCTATTGGACGATCAAATGTGGGCTCATAAGGGATGAGTATTGGAACACATCCTGGCTTGTGCTAATTTCAATACTCATTCCTTTATAAGTCCCTTACATATGTTGTTATCCAATGTGAGATGCAGTTCCTAAAAATCTATCGATAGTACATCTTATGATTATTATGTCTCCCTAAAATACAGACACACACACACACACACAAAAACACATGATCACAAAGAATATGCTGAAATATCTAAACCAGACCTGTGCATCAGTGATCTTTCAGCCTCATTTTCTCGTTGATATATTTCATCAAGTAACCATTTGACTACATTTTTCCCACTCACATCAACCTGCATAGGAAACTCATAAGCTTCACATGAAAATCTTACCATCTGCACAAACAAGTGCACACCGAATAATAAGATAGACAGGAAACTGGTCTTTTGATGGAACCAAAGGCCAGTCAGTCACCAGCCAGAATAACAGAATAGAGAACTTTGATATGCTTCAGGAATAAAAGGTTCTTCGTATTATCAAGGGCATTAACAATAAACAAGCACTACTACTAGGAACTGACCAACCTTTGTCATGGCTTAATTCATATTTGAAGGGAAATATATAGAAATGTCTTTTCTTTTTCTTTTGTTGTGGCCAAATAATGCCTCGCTTTATTGGCAAATTTTGAGATCAAACATCATTTCAGTCTGCCTTAAGGAAAATCTCCATGTTTGTTTAAACTTTCCACAATTACACTTCTTGTCTGACAGAAATTTTACTGGTTAATAATCAGAATTATTGGTAAGCAAACCCGTGCTGCCAATCCTTAAGTTCTAGCTTAAGGTTGCACACCCTTTTATTCCATTCTTCTCTTTTCTCTCTCTCCTGTTCTCTCTAACCCCTCCTATGTGGCTGTGGCTGCATGGTTCAGAAGCACATTGGCAAACCAAAAACACAGTACCTTTCCACTTGGATTAATTGGCCTCAAAGAAACAAAGAAGTTTGTCCCATTATTTTTTATCCAGGATCCACCCATCCAGATCACAAATTGGATGCCTGAGAAATTCCTTTGCTGCAAATTGATATCTACAAGCTTTTTGTATTGTGTAATAGAAGTTAGTTCAAAGCACTATGTTTCAAAATGTTACACGGAAAGAGTCGTGATTCAGTTATGAACCTGAAAGGATTCTTTCCCCATTGAGAATTCTTTGAAATAAGTCTGACATGCACCAGCAAGAAGTTTTGATTTTTCAGGTAATATTTCTGATGGAGGGGCCTAATAAAAGCAGCAAAGAAAAGGACAAAAAGGTAAAAAAATAAAATTCACATGCCAGGATAGGATTTGGAAAATAAAATTCCATGGTCATTAAGTTCTCCTGCATTGTATTTAAACATAAGGTGAAAGCAACGGAATTCACCAGCCACTCCCCGGGAGCCAACATTGATACACCCCAGTGAAGAACTACAGCACCTTTAGTTTTCATAGCAACCAATACATGAAGGTTGCTCTTAATAGTTTTAGTAAGGACCTGCAAACATCAAGAATTGAAGGGACATGCAAACAAAGTTATTCTTTGTATTTGAAGGGATCAGAATTCATAAACTCGATGCATCTTTTGCAGGATAATAATGGAATTCATTCCATAAAAAATAAGCATATTTCATGAAATTATCAAATGAAGCGGCAATCCATCTATCATTAATGCCTGTACAATAACATACACCATTTTCAACAAGTTGCTATGGTAGAACATACTACATATCAATGTTGATAGATGCCTCTTTTCACAAAATAAAAAAGTTAACATACTAAACTAATAACAAGGACAAATCCTAAGTATTACAATGCCGTAATATGAACTATGAACTGACAGAAAGTGATCATCACTAGAATTCTTCCCCAACAAAATCATGCAAAATTTCTAATTCAAGAAGTACTAACCACTATATCATAGTCACCAACACGATGACTCTGCCATGATACTACATCTCCTCCAGAAATTCTATCTACAAGATCCAGTAAAGCTGAAGTTGCCAAGTTTGTGCTTTTGGCACAGCCAACAGAACGTTTATGCAACCACTGATCCACATTATGTCTTTTCCATTGAGGAGGTGGTGCTCCACTCCTAGATTGCCCACTAACATCAGCGAGTGTTTTGGTACTTGCTAACATGCTACAACTTTGGGACTCATTCAATGACAATCCTTTAGTGAGACGACTTTGGAGCTCTCTGATAGCAGCATCATAATCTTGCTGCAAAAAAGAAAAGCCAAAAGAATAATGATTATTCATAGGAAAGAAATATAATGGCTAGAAAATAGAAGGCCAAATTACAAGTGTTAAATATCATGCGTTTAATTCATCAACCACAATGTTTGATACTGAATTGGCCAAATTGAAAGAATGAGAAATGCAGATAAGAAACAAATAGAGAAGAGCACTTTTTGTTGTTGTGGAGTGCTAGTTGGTCTGCCCTTGCTTTCCCAGATTTGATAAGCTTGTCGCTCTATCATATCTTCTGAAACAGAAGAATGAGCAATATTTTCATCAAATTCTGGTAGATCAAATCGGAAATTCCCATTGTTCAATTTCAACCTACAAAAATGAGTGAAGCATAATTCATCAGAATTTAGAAATAAGCAAACATAAACAACTAACCATCCATTGGTATTTCACAGAAACAATAAAAAGGACTAACCATCGATTGGAGCTGCCATCTTTGATAACAAATTCTATAGCGTGAAAATTACCGTCCCTTATCTCAATATTAACCGCATATACTTCTCCAATCTGACACCAAAAAGAATTCGCCAACCAGATGTGAAGTGGAGAATGTTACATCAGCCATATCATGATTACTAATGAAACCACAAAAACCTAACTCAAAAGGAAGTTATACCTTTGTAAATGGAGTTTGTAATGCACCTTGCTTATAAGATTTTGTTCCTGAAGATTGCAAAGTGGGGATAAACCAATTCCTGTAAGTGACATGAGATTTCTTTAGTTCTGAAAGGAGAAAGAGGGGGGAAAACAGAAACCAAAACGAATATGAAGTTTTATCTTTACGGGTTCCCACGATAAACAAACCCCCAGTGAATAATCCAAGTTCTTCTACAGTTTTTAAGCTGAAGTTCAATTCTCACATTATGTCCACTCAAAGAACCTGACACATTTATCTGCCAGAAACCATAAATCCATAATAGATTAACAAAAAAAAAAAAAAAAAAAAAACCTCATTTTTCGCACAGAAGAAGAATCATATCATAGGTTTTATAGTGAGAATAGAAGATGATACCTGAAGTTGCATACCATCTACGAGCTGGAAATGCTGAACTCGTGGAGTTCTGGAATATGTGGTTGCCATAACACCAATTGCTTATGCGTATACAAAATTAGTTCAACCCCTTCGTCTTTGTTAGCATAAGCCGTAGGTGTTTTCAAATTGTTCGACCCTATTTACATATTTAATTCGTTGCTCCATCATCCGTGTCAATTTGTAATTTACTTGAGCAAAAGACACTGATAAACTGACGGAAGGGATTAGGATTCTGACGAAATGCTGATTTGGATTCTTCAATTTCAATAGCAAAGAAAGAATGTACACAGTAGAATCGGATTCTAATTGTATGATTTGATTGAGGAATAGAAGATTGAAATACAGGCTCTCCAGTTGTCAAAGAAAAAAGGTAGCCATTTTTTAAAGCGACGAGAATAATCATACCGCTTTGGAAAATGACAGACTCTGAACGATGAGGAATTAGAATTTAGAGGGAAAGCAAGAGCAGTGCAAAAACCCAGTTGTGCTCGATCAATAACGGCTCCAATCGACATGCGCGTTTCGAGTGTCTACACGTTATATTTTTCTTAACCGGTGCGTTTTGCTTTTCTTAAAAAACTATTATTCCGTCCCTAAATTTTGTACGATTTAAGCCCTGCATTTTAACAAAAAAATTTTTAGTCCTTAAAGTTAACATCCATTGATTCTTCCTCCTATTTATTAGAATATTGTCATAATTTTAATACTATCATTCAAATAAATTTACTGTAATTTATTAAAAAAATGACCATTTGAATCCTTAAAGCCTCATTTTGTTTAAATAAAGCCTTATTTATCCATATAAGAATCGGGCATTAGCATAAAAACAGTCTACGGTGGAAGGAATTGATTACACGCACTTACTACCAAACTAAACAAAACAAATGTACAAATAATTTGTTGATTAAAAAGAAAATGGGAACCACCACCTTTGTAAAAGAAAGATATGGAGGGTAAATCTGTTATGTCAGTTACATAATTGATGAGCCAATGCCCAAATACAAGCTTGCACATACTATCAAAATTGCAATGCTTTAAATTTTCATGGGTTTTATGATTTCGTGTGACAGTCTCTGTTAATGTTTTTCATTTATCTCAAGAAGAGTGAACATAGAAAAAGATACATCATTCGATACAGCATGTACCATTACTAAATGTATCCTCAAATAACAGTGGAGGTTGATTGATATACAGTTGATGTTCCTCAATCTTAATGGTTTCTAAAGCTAAGGACTTCTAACAAATTATTGCGTGAGCAGCTTTGAGTCGCAAGCTACTATTTTAACCCGACCCACGTTCTCTGGTGAATCATCATTCTTAAACAATGCATCCTGGAGAATGAAAGTCCAAACATTGTCGCAGAATCTGTAGGTATGCAAATGACCCTGCATAGCATGCAATGGAACGTATTGGCCTTTATGGATGCAACTATTGGAAGTTCTAATTATATGACATTTAAAGATAATACAAGACCAACCAAATAAGTATATGAATCAACAATTAAATAAAATAATAAGATGTCGATCCATGTAACACGAGTCATTTTCTTCCCAGCTGCACATCTTCACTACCCTCAATTCATTTAGCATAAAGCTCCTTAAAGTAACTACTTAACTTCCCTATGCTCCAGCTCAACCGCGTATGCACATAGCTAATCATGGTAAAACTAAATATACATAATAATAGCATAGAACAACTTCATACATATATGGCAATACAGATTGGCTAGCGCATACATCTGTACCAAGCTTAGGTGACACATTCAAAAGCCATGGCACCAATTCTTGCAAGTGTTAGACATGCATAGATACCAAAATAATGGAAACTAAAAAGCAAAGCAGAGAATAATAGATCTGATTAATGCTTGATCAAACCAACATTGTCCTACAGACTTTTGATAATACTCACTTCCATGAGACCTAGCACTTTGTACCAGAATCAGCTCATAATCAACTGAGCATAATGAACAGTAAATTGCATAATAGTGGGTTCACTAACATAGCTAAATGTCATATTACATCAAGAGATTATTAAATAAAGGAATTGATCAAGTTTACACATGGAAGATCAGGTTCTCTTTCCAATAGATTTGCCCATTTACAAGAATGAAATGCACTTTAAGAACTCAAATCAAAAGCTACTCAACAATAGCTTGAGCAGAATTTCACACAGAAGGTTTAATGCAATGATTCGTAAGCCCTAATGTAATGTAAACATGATTGCATTGTGTTGATTATTTTAGGGTGTTACCCAAGTTCTAACACTTCTTATGCACTGGTGCATATACGCACAACGACAACTTGATAAATCAATTACTTATGGATGCAAGAGATAATCATACAAACATATAAAGCATACAAAACAGAATTCTCAATTCATTGATTATAGTAGTATTTCAGAACTGTAAAAAGAACCTTGCAACTTGCATTCAAATATTGTTTCATAAATCCACACGGTGTAAAACAGACCCGACAGCAATAAACCAACGGTACATAATCTCCAATTCATATATCAACAAATCTTTGCACGAAAGAGAGAACCAAAAAGTCCAACAACCAAAGTAGTTACCTTAATAGACACCTTGCTCTTAACTTGTGATTCCAAAGCTTCAGTCATAGACTAAAACAAAAACAAAATTGACAAAAAAAAAAAAAAACCTAAATATTAGCAAAAACAGAAACATAAAAAACACACCCTAGAAATAGCAGTTAAATGAATTCGGATGCAAGTTCATACCTTATCAAACTGGACAAGAACCTGGATGGCAAGCTCCGGGCTAAGAGTACCGCTCTGAACCATCTCGTCCAAAGTCTCCGTCAAGCACATACCGATTGTTGATCTTCTGTACAGCTCAAACGTTGCCATTTCTTGATAATTTGTCGACAAAAAAATGAAAATGACCAATCAAAACCTCCGTATTAAACAAGAAAACTAAAAGAGATGAAAAATTAGATGATAAATCGCACAAAAGGTGTTAAATTATACGAAATGCAAATGAGCTACAAAGATTAGAGTAAGTATGAATAAGCAAGACATAGATTAAGATAAAAATATTGAAATTTTCAACCAGTGGTGACGTAATTTGGATTCTTTGTTTTGGCTTGTTGTTCTGATTGAACGTTTATTCATAGGGTTGATATTCAGGTTTTCCATTTCAAAAAACTAAAAAAGGCTATTTTGAAGTACATAACAAACAAATAAGCAACTAAAAATAGAATAAAATTAAAATTGCAACTAGTTAATACTTAATAAAATCTAACAAAAAATTAACATAAAATGAAATCATAAATTTTAACATAAAACGACAAAAAAAAAAATCCTTCTAGGTGAACTAGTATTTGAATTTGCCATATGAAAGAGACCAAATATCACAAGACATAAAACATCATTACAAAAACTAATAAAATATAAATACAAACAATACAATAATGATATTTGTCTGATTATTTCGGAAGATGCATTAATCAATCAAAATCAAATATTTAATACTGATTAAAAATGAGAGTTTGCTTAAAAATGTTAGCGATGGATTAAGAATATAAATCCTCATAGCTTTTTCTTCCGTTAAAAATTACTGATTTAAATACATATATATATTCTGAACCTCTAGTTTCTAAGAAATGGGAAATGGGTCTTATTAGT
This sequence comes from Croton setiger, assembly GCA_948099555.1. NCBI lineage: Eukaryota > Viridiplantae > Streptophyta > Magnoliopsida > Malpighiales > Euphorbiaceae > Croton > Croton setiger. The sequence goes on from CANUEY010047749.1 coordinate 41,603, forward strand.
TAAAATCTAACTTAGAATTATACATTTCTATGATTCTATCATTTCCTGAAAACATAGTATTTCTTATACAGAAGATAAAATAATAAAAATACAATAACGGTTCATGTCATATCATCTAATGCTCTATGTATCTTTAAGTTAGCAATAGACTAAATTCTATTTCTCACCCAGAATATTCGAAGCAATCACAGAGTATCAATATTTTCATTTTCATTTGACATTCTATCTTCAAGCAAAATTTTAGCTCTATTGAGATATTAATTACTATGCACATGCATCGGATTTTACCAAAATTTGAACAGCTAACCAAACTTTAGCATCAAACCAAAAACATAATCTCCGAAAACCGAACAAGACAACATGAATTAATACTCCTTAAGCCAAGCAGGAAATCGATAAAAAAATGTCAGAATAGCAATAAGATAACCAAAGCAGAAAAGATTTTCCTTCTCCAAGTCATAAATCGAGGGATGTGCACACGCCAGGTTCAGGTCAAATCCCGACCGACCCAAAACCCAAAACATGTAAATTTGATGGACCAGACCGAACCTGATAAGACTTCGGCTTGGGGTTGGGTCAAGGTCGGGTCTGGGTTGACCCGACAAACCCATCAAATCAAACAAAAAGGGATCCAAAATTGAAAACCATGACCAAAGGTGAGCATCTGGGAATCACCTGCCATAATCTATGAACATAAACACACCTGACATGTATCTTTGCTGAATATCTTAGTTTAACAGAAATTTAACTTGTCTACTCAGGCACATTGATCTAATTGTATTCACATTTGTACTGAAGTTTAAACGACATATACATCACAAGATATGGATGACACTAATTTAAAACCAACGCTATTTAATGCACGGTAATAATGTTTCATGCATTGCTGCAACGAATCAGGGATATAAAAACAGGCCAATTAAATGTTAGTGCACAAGTATGTGGTCTTGACCTCAGCAATTCAGTTGTGCAGTTTCGGACTCAATTGAAATTTCACCCTATTTTACATCAGTTTAGTACAGGAAACTAACCTGCAAATGAAGCATTGCTCAATCATGCATCCATTATAATTGGAAAATAAAATACTTATTTCTTTAATTCAAAAGTGAAAATATAACAGGTTCAATTTGAGCTGCAAACTGAAGGTGCATAAGGTATCAAACAAGCAATACAAGTAACAACATCAAATTCAAATCTAAAATTAAACAGCACAACACTGCAACTCCTATCTGAGAATTATGCAACATATCTTCAAAAACTAAAAGAAATACGCAAATCAGAAAAGAAGCTCCAAATCAAATAAGCTAATTTAAAAGCTCAAATAAAAAACTCAACGAGATTACTCACAGGAAAATCAGAACCACAAGAATCCCAAATTTTTTGTACTGCTCGCCACTACTGCCAAAAAGGAGACAATCCACACACAAAATTGAAAAGACAAATATAAGATGCAAATTTAGGGGATAAAAAATGAAATAAAAAATTTTACAGATTATGAACTCAAGAATTTTACAAAATTGAACCTCTGTAATGTAATTTTCTTTTCTTCTCCAAAAATGGAGCTTTCTCTCTCTATAACTCTCTTTTGAAAACGAATGTGAGCTCCCCTCCTCTCTCTGTTCTAGCTTCTCCTTTTAAACCAAAAATTTCTTATCGATCCTCTCTCTCTTCTTCGCATGCCAGACAGACTTCTACTTCTCTATTTCCACTTCGGTGTTGAGCATTCTTCAAAGATGAAAGAGGCAAAGAGCTAGCAGACGCAAAAAACCAGTGAGGAGCAGTTCATCGACGACAATGGAGGTGAGATAACGAAATGTGAAAATGGGAGAGAGGCAGATAGATCTCCCAATGGGATTAGGGTTCTGAGATGAAATTGGGAATGGTGGGACGCGAAATAAACAGAAAGAAAAGAATAAAAAGGCCGCTTTAAGTAATTCGGGCCAAACGGGTCGAGTCGAGATCAGTCCGGGTTTCGGATTTTTTTTTTTTTTACACTCCTACATAAATCCACATAGTATCATCATCATCATTACTCTTACCTATGAAAAAAAATACGATTGCCCTTGGCGGACAAAATTTGGGGTTTTTAATACCCTAGTTTTTTAGGAAGGGGGGTATATTAGACATGGCCACGACAGGTTTTGCCTGCCGGTTTTGTCCGACGATTAATCGACCTGGTACGTGCCAAATCATAACCGTTCGAACCGTAACTGGAACTGTTAAGGAGACAGTCCGGTTAAGGTTTAAGCTATTTTCGAATCGTAAATGGTATGGAACCGGAACCATCGACGAACTGTCCGGTCTGTATCTTCGAACTGCCGACTAACCCTTTTTAAAAAAAAAAAAAATAAAATAACTGGTCGAACCGCCGGCGGCCTGCCGGTTAACTGACTCGCCGGTTTATTGCGAACCTTAAGTTAACCGGCGGATCGGTGGTTCGGACCGACGGGTTGGTTAAGATTCAACATTTCTTTTAACTGTGCCCGGCGGAACGATGCCTGTAACCGACTTGGCTCGTGGGCATGTCTAGAGTATATATAACAGCAATGGATCTCGAAAGTGGAAAGACATGCATTGACGTTTCTACCCTTGTCTCTGCAACATTTTGTATAAGCCTATTTTAAGTATTATGTGAGCCTTTTTGTTCTTTCTCGATTGCCTAACCCAACTTCCATGGTGCAAGGCCGAAAAGTTTTTGAAAAGCCCAATTCAAAACATTTTTTAATTTTATTTTAAATTCAATCGAATAATATTATTTGTATATTTTAAAATTTGTACTCTTAACAAATATATCTCATACAATTTTATTCAATTTTCTTCTACAAATTCAATATTATAGAACATGACTCAACCAAAATTCTATTAGAATAGATTAATATTTAAAGGAATCCACAAAACTAATTGACCAAATAAAATATGGTTGATTAAACCAATTTCATTAACAAGTATAATCCATCTTTTTTTTTTTTTGCCATTTATAATAATATAATCCATCTAAAGGATAAACTTTTTATGAATTGCATATATACATATATGCCAAGTATGGTTTTGTAAAATCTATTTTATATTTTAAATTATAACATAAAAATAAAATATTCATTTCCAAAAAGAATTATTAAAAACTCATCTATAATAATTAATAATTAGTTAACGGTTTGTTAGGATTTTTTTATTTATTTTTAAACCTATTGTATAAAAATCGTAAAATAATTTTTTTAAGTGCTTTTTATAAGCCATATGAAGAAGATACTAATGCTGCTGCCATTTGTGAAGCTCTTGCACTAAGAGTTGCCCAGAAGTTTTTAACAGCAAACTTTAATAAAGATGGTTTTTATTTTTTCTGGTTGTCAATAGCTGGTTCTTGCTCTTTTAGCATCCTCAAACAATGATTTTTCAGATTTTGGTTTAATTCTTAAATATTGTAAATCCTTGTTAAATATAACCTAACAGTGAGGGAACCCAGGTCGCAAAGCAGAGTCTTGAACTATAACAGAAGAAAAGAAATCGAATACCGAAACTAAGGAATTGCAGAACTGAAACTAAATAGCTGCAATGAAACTTCAGAAGCAGGAAGAGAGTAAGCCAAATATAGCTATGGAAAAGAATTAAAATACCTCGATCCCAGAAACGAGGGTAACGGCGACAGCGTCAGGACTCAATGTCGGCAGCAGAGATTGAGGACGGCGAGATTGATAAGCGAACCGGCGGAGTGATGGACAAACGAGAGGAAGCGATTGAGAGAGAGAAGAGAGTATTTGCAACATTAGGGATATTGTCTTTTTTTTATTTATAATCAGACAAAGTCGACGCCGTTTGTTACTATTTTAAGTACGCAAATTTGAAACAACGTGTGCGGCTTTTCGACCCACCACGTAACAAAGAGACTGGGCTGCGTACTTGCGTGTAAACCTTCGCACCGCAAGCTTTCACCTTCTTCTAGTATAACCAGAAAGCAGAAAGCTTCATTTCCATATGATCTGTGACTGAGTCAAAAGAAAAAAGAGAAAAACAAGAAAATCATGGAAGAGATTACGGCATCACCATCGCCGCCGCCGCCGCAGCCACCAACTGCTGCAGGCACCAAAACAAAACCAGCGACGTCGCGCTTCAAGAAGGAAATATTATCTTTGGCAGTTTCATTGCAAGAAGGATTTCGCTATATGAAAGCCACGGTTGTAGGTCAGGTAAGCTTATTTTTATTTTGGACTGACTAATTTAATTTTTATTACATAGTTACAGAGAGGATTATTAATTTCTACTATTATATATGAAACAGGCAAAGAAAATAACAGCAAAAAATGAGAAAGAAGCAACAGCAGCTGATTTACAAACTAGTAAGATGCAGGTTGAAGCAGCAGATGCAGCTGAAAAGAAAAAACAGAGCATCCAAAAGTAATGTTATTTATTAAATAGAAGTTTTATAGTATTTGTTCAATAAAATATGTTTCGTTAAAGGAATTAAGATTAGTGCTGTTGATATTTGGATATAAATTGAATTTAAGTCGAATTTAAAGAAGGTTAATTTATAAATAGAGGAGATTAATCGAATTTCTGTATGTAAGCGATTATTTACGTAGGATTACGATAAGAGGAATGTGTATGTGTGTGTGCTCTTTTCTATAATTGTGAAATGATGAACCATAAATTAATTTTATGTACCAGAAAATGAGAAAAAAAAAAAAAACAAGAGAATGAGAAGAACAAAGTTTCTGATACGTCTATCAAGTTTTTATTTTCACCGTTTAGCACCCTAATATAAGGTGTTGTAACAACATGATACCCAAATTTCAGTTGCAACATTGTGATATCCAAATTTTCAAAATTGTAACCCAAAGTTACCTTTGGCTGAAATAAAAACGTTTCGGTCGGTAACACATGTAGGACAAGTTTATGTAGTTAAAAACTGATAGCGTGTCTTCCACATGCAAGAAATGATCAGAATGTATATAGCTACATTATTATTACTATCGTTAGTTTAACTAATAACATAAATTTTATAGGAGTATTTTGGACAAATCTCATTTCTTACAATTTATATATAGATTGTTGTTGTAAAATTTATCATTTGTTCAATTTTTATAATAATATTAAATTAAAAAATCGAACTGAATATTTTTGTCAAATGTACGTTCTCTATTAAGAATATTAAAGTCTACTAAATATTAATGGACCAGTCTCTATATATAATTTTTTTTTCAATTTCACATCAAAATTTAAGAGAGAATAAAAATATGAATCTTTTATAAAATTATAGTGTTTACATTACATAAGAGTTTAAATGCTAGTTTTGAGTTATAAATTTAAGAATTAGTAGCAGCAGCAGTTGTCGTAGGGGCTTCAAGACGAATGTAGTCATACATGATTCCCTGCACAGGACCTGTAGCCATTGCTTGAGTCAAGAAAATGGTATTATCTCCTTCAACAACTAAATTCCCTCCCACTTCTACAGTATAAAGCCTATAGAGTCCATGAATTCCATGTCTTGCTATTGCATTGTCATGCCCAATTACTCCTGTAGTAAACAATGGAGGATTTGCATCTCCATCATTTACTCGAACCTTCAAGTTCATCAGAAAAATTATTAAAAAAAATATATAATATTTTTGTAATTTTTTATTCCATCAATATAAACATACCTGTAATTCAGCAACGTTTGCGGTTGCAAGTGCCAAACGTAGTTTATATATTCCATTTGTATCCACATTTGAACTGTCAAGTTGGAACTTGATTTGCCATGTAGTTGCTTGATATGTATGGTCATCAAGTTTCCTGCACTCTAACTCCTCACATGAGACAGAATATTCGACTTAAATACTTATAATATTTGATTGACTAAAGTTTGAAACCAAAACCTGGGAACATGAGCAAAGAACCAATCTTTGGTAAAATCACTCTGCCCTATTGTGTAAACTAAATCCTTATCTGGGTATAACTCGCTATATCTTTCCCATAATCCATATTGCCTAAACCTGAAAGTAAATAACCCAAACCCATTTGATTATTCATATATAGGCCAAAAAATGCAAATCACGTAATTAAAATTAGCGAGCAGAGGAAGAACCTATCCGGGTGATTGATAAAAAGTTTGTTGATGTAATAAGGATTAGGATCTGGAATATAGAATTCACCAGCAGTGCGATCAGGAATGCCTATCTCCCACAACGTAGGTCCATCTCTTGGAGGTTCGTACACAAGTTCTCCCAAGTCAATGTCACAACCTGCTTTAAACAAATATATCAAAATGATAAACTAAACTGCATGCATTTCCATATAACAGATACCCAATGGTTTGAGACAATAGTTCTTATATAAAAACATTTTTATAATAGAACCAACCTTGATTTTTATATGTTTGTTTGTATAAAACTTCGTACCTTCAGTTATAGTAATAACAGAATCATAGCGGTAGTCTCCAATAAAACCGCTAACCCAAGAATAAAGATTATAGTCACCGGTGCGGATGTCATTAATAGAGAAAAACCCATTAACATCAGCTTCTGTCCAGAATTGATAACCCTGACAATTACCCACATATTATTTTTGATAACTTTAATAATTTAATTACTAACATATTATTTCTCGACATTATTTTAATAATTAATCATGGAATTATCTAAGTATGTTCCTGGTTCCTCCTTAATTATTACTATTAGGAGGTTAAAGATCAGTGTATGTATTGATTAACTAATTTGATTTCACCTTGTTTTCTGTTTGCCAGGACCCAACTCCCCCAGGTGGTGCCAATCCCACATAAGCACCTTTTGCTGGTATATCATTATCACTTACATATCTGGAAATAGAAATATGTTTATTTAGTCCTTGAAAAAATTATAAATTAATCCCTTAAAATTTAAAATTTTTCATTTTAATTTCTAAAGAAATTTACATTTTATCCCTCTAAAAATAGATATTTCATCTTAATTCCGGTAGAATTTACAATTATTCTTTTGGAATGAGATGATTGCATTCCATTGTGGCTGACCTACGTTGAAAATGTGGAGTGAAGGGACCTCATTTTTTTCTTGTAAGTCCCTAAAATTTATAAGAATTTTTTTATTTGAGCCCACAAAAAAAAAAAAAATCAAAGAAATTTAATTTTATGTGATTATTTAATTTTAACCCCATATAAAAATTATCATAAGTCCACCTTATATACCAAACGAAACTGTACTAGTTTGATAAATTTATATAAATTTTCTGTAGGGCCAAAGGGCACAAAATGAAACAGAATTTTTAATTACCTTTCTCGAACTAACAGTCTGCCACTAATACTACCACGTTTATCAGACGAAGGAAAATCCTCGGAAGCCGGAAAACTGTAAGGCCAGTTTCCAACTTCAACTAGCATCTGTAAATTTTGAAATGTAATTTCAGAAATTTTTATAATTAACTGGCTAAAATTGTATTAGATTATACACTAAATGCATGCAAATTAAAAGTATATATTTTTTGGGTCATGACCTGTTGTTTAGCATCTTCCCATAGCAAAAGCGGGTCAGTTGCATCCACCAAAGAATTCAAATAGACAAAAACAGGGCCAAACACTTTCTTCCATGGCTCATTTGCTTTAAGTTTCAACACCAAATCCTCTCCTGCATAATGGGCACTAAGAAACATCTGATTTTACAGCTTCAATCAGTCTCCAAATATAGACACATATAATTAGTAAATATCATGTTCAAAATAATACTCGGTCCGTTCGTTCAATTTATATAGAGAAATAAAGAACTTACAGCAAGATTAATCGGACCGACATGAGAAGTAAGGTTTTGTTTGAGAAGTCCACCGGACCGGAATTCATTGCTTGGTGTGATTTGCCAAACTCCTACGGCCGGTTCAAAGCAAATCCAACCATGCACCTTCAAATCTTTGTTCTCACTTGAGTACTGGTACTTGTCATCTACCTATATATATTAATAGAACAATTTAATTAACATAAATTAAGGTGTATATAAATGAAATTGAAATTGAATTAATAGGAAATAAAATAAAATTATATACTTCTCCTTTGAATTCAGGCTCTATAGGATTGACAAGAAGAACAGCTTCTGGAAAATCAAGTTCCTTCCCTCTTGGAGGTAAACGATCGTCCGGTAATGGCATGTATCTTTGCCTGTTATCTGCTACTGCCATGTAGTGAAACCTATTGAAAAATAATTAAATTCTTGAATTTTATTTTTCTTATCAATTAAAATTAATAATAATAATAATAATAATAATAATAAAATTAATAGGCTTACTTGTCTTTCCTAAGCTTGAATACAATTCTGACCTGAGGGAGATTAAAAGCAGGCCATTCCTCTAGGTGTTCAAAGATGGCATATGAATAAAACCCTGATGAGTTCCGCAGCATAATAAACCTATAATAATAATAGAAAACAAAGAAACTATCGTCATAATTTATATAAATGAAAAAAAAAAAAAATCAAAGGAATTATTAATTACCTCTTGTCTAAATTCAATGGAGCCAGATTTCCTTCATCAACAGAAGGATCCCACATTCTTGTGAATGAAATTTCTACCTGTTCTTCATTTTGCACTATAACTTTAAATTCTGTTCCTTTGATCCTGCATATACGCTACCATTTTCATCTTCAAATTGTTTTAAGATTGAAAAAAATTAGTAATATATGAAGAAATTTTGCATACACGTAGAATGTTCCAGTAGTTCCTGTGCTTCCTTCTTTACTCCACACAAGATCCCAATACCCTCTATTAGATTCTTCATTTCTGGTCTCGAGAACATTACTGATACCATTATATCGAATTCCGGTTACGATTCCGTCCGGTTTTGATATTGTAACCTGTAGTATTCCATTATCCATCACCACCTGCTTCCGTCGCATTAAACTTATTTTTTTATTAATTAAATCATTTTTCAATTAATCGAAAAAAAAAAGAAATTGAATTAATTACATGGCGTGCTTGAATGTGCAGTTTCACTGGTTGGCTTGACATGTTGAGACTTCAGAGCAATATGTTGAATTTGATTGAAAGCCAAGGCAAGGCAAGAAGTGCCTTTTATAATGGTTTTGGTGGGAATTGGCAAAATCTTCACGAAGGCGTCAAAAATTACAGCACACATATTATGCTCAGAAGCTAAGTTACTTTACATCTCTTTCATTTGAAAAAACAAAAGTTAAGTTATTTAGAGTTTTGTCGTTTCAGTAATAATTTTTGGGGTAGCTAAAGCTAAATGTTAATTTTTGTAGAAAAGTAACCTGTGAAATAGTTTTCAACTGTTTGATTAATATTTTATCAAAAACTAATATATGTAGTTTTTAGTGTTTTTTAAACAGTTAACAATAGTTTTGCCGAATAGATTTTTAGACATACTAATTCTGTAGTAATTTGATTCTTCCAAAGTAAGTGATTGAGTAGTGACTTCCTTTCTATTTATTTTCATGCTTGGTATAATTCCATGTCTTGCTTTTTCTTGTTGCCCAGTCTCTTTTCTATGATTGAGAATTGAAAAGAAAATTTTTTTCCTCAAATAATTTAATTAAACAAATCTTATAAATTACAAAAATAAAACTTAAGTGATTAGAGTAAAATATTAAATAATTTGAAGCATGGTAAGTGATCTCATAAATCTGATCTAGATGAAAGATATAAGAAAAAAATATGCATTTAATTCATAAGTTTTTAATAAAAAATTAGTTAAATACATAATTATATCTATAATGTTTAGATTAATTCCCTTAACGTATTAAACATTTCTCGTTCCCAAACATGTAGACACTTTGCCAGCATGGAATTTGAATGCGTATTTTAATCACGTTTGAGAGCGTAAAATCAGTTTTTAACACCAACTGTGTTTCAAAACACAGTCTTCTTCTTCTTAAAATAAAGCATTATTCCCACCACAGCATAACACCATCATTATCTTTTATCATGAAAAGCAGTAATTAGAGTACTCTTTCAAATTCAATCTTCTTCTCCAATTTTAGTATAGTATATTACTAATAAATGAACTTTTTGAAAAGTATAATTATCTCTATTTACTAATGAATCAACTTCTTGAAAAGTATAATTACTTTTAAATTTTTATAAAGTAAAATTTATTAATAAAATAATATTTTAAATGACAAATATAATCTTTATATAAAATAATAAAATTTCAAAATAAATGATAAAATAGAATTTTTTTTTTTTAATTTATATTTGGAGAAGTACAATTCTTTAGCTTTGAGAGGGGAATTAAAGCTATTTACTTTTCAGAGGAGAATTTATGTAAGAGGAGAATTTGAGTTGTTAACTTAAGAGGTTTCCCATTTCCTTTTGCCAGTTTTGAATTAATTTTTGGATTGTTTTAATTATTGGTGATGGTGTTGCTGGCCATTTAGATGTAAGTGATCTTGAATGAATTGAATTGAATGAACCAGGCATGGCCTTAAACGGAGCTTTATGAGCCATTGCTTAACACCAATTTTAATGGGACCCACTATATAAAAAAAAATAAAAAACCAGATAATATTTTTTAAGTACATTAATTAATAAATAATAATTTTGTTATATAAAGTAACGGAACACAGGGTCCATGTTTTAATTTTCGCTCAGCGCCCTTAAAATGTTCGGCTCTGGAATGAAGTCAAAATAATAAACGTTCTATATGCAGCAACCTTTGCTTCTTTTTCTTCAGTTATCAAAGAGCAAAAGGAAGGAAAAAATGAGAGCATTTGCTTCTTCAAAAAAACTTTTGTGTAAAACAGAGTATAACAGAGAAGAGAATCGAAGTTGAAGAACATATTTTTTACTCCTAAAACGATGGCGTTTCTTATGAGTATTTAAGTAGTGTGGTGTCATTTTAATAGTCTTTTGTCACGTGTTAGTGTCTCATCATTGGAAAATGTCTTCTTCAATTTGGACTCTTCTGCGACTCATGTATCACCTCCATTAATTAATGATAATATTCTTCTATTTTATACAGATGAGCATTCAAATTAGAAAAATTCCAAGAGTACAAGTTTGAAACCAAATGATTCATCTTCTTCAGAAATTAAAGGTAAATATTGCCAAGGAGGTTGCAAATTGTTTCAATGGCAACAAAGGTAAGTGATTGGTTGGACGCCCCCTAAAGCTCGATGGTTTATGCTCCATAACGATGGTTCCCTGCTCACTAACCAGAACCGTGCAGTTGTAGGTGGAGTAATTCGGGACCATCGCGGAAACTTTGAGAAATGGATCTCAAGCGATCCAGGAGATTGTTCCATTTACATTTTTTGCTGCAGTTGTCATCCTAAGAATTTTTTATATTAACTGAAGGCTAACAAACTTGGTTATATTTTTCTTTGATTTCAGTTAAAGGGATGACTTAAAAAATTTGTCTCAACCATTTTATCAAACACCTTACATGCTCATTCAAAATCACCACTTTCCCTCACAAACATGTCAATCAAAGCACACCCACCACAAACATAAGAATAAAAAATAAAAAAAATAAAAATCCACTGTTTAACATAACCCCCAAAAATCATTTTCCCAATTGAAAAATATCCGTGATTTGAATATGCCCATAACTTCTCTGTTTTAAGAATTGAAGATGCCCATGGAGTTTGCCAAGTTGTTTGGAAAAGTAAGTTGCCAATATGGAAAGTTTCGAATTGGTCAGAGCTTCACCACCAAGTGGATCCTATTGTGCGTGTCTTTCACGGTAGTTTTGAAAAGGGCTAAATTAGTATATAGCAAATGTTGATTTTGTTAAGCAAATAGCATATTTTTTAAAAAATTAATTAAATAGCAGTTATTGTTTAAAATTTCAAAATACTCTTTCTATTATTAAAATAATAATTTAACTAATTAAAATTAAATAAATATAAATATTATATTTTTAAAAGTTAACAATTCAACAGTTCCCAATATGGAAAGTTAAATATTAATTTTGTGACGTGGTCGGGAAAGATAATCTGAGCTGTAACTTTACCGCTGCTAGATTCATCTTACTACCGATCTGAGGATACCGATCGAAACCTCAGACCAATGAGTCAACCGGTACCCCCAAAATCTCCATCAAAACATGACAAGCTGACCAAAGCTCATTAGAATAAATGGATCGTCGGGGAGGAAAAAACTGATTTCTTTAGAAATTAAGCAATGATTTTTTGATTCTGAAGATTCCAATTTACTCTCATTGACTAGACTTCATCATGTTCATTGCGCAAGCGCCGACGTTCTCTTCATGCAGCGATAGGAGCTCAACCTGGCAAGAAATGGTGGCAGCAGCTAGGTTTTCTTTAGGAAGAAAATGATAAAATTAATAAACTTACCCTCTATGTTATTTTTGTCCCTCAATAAGTACATAAACTTGAACAATTTTATAAACTAGTCTCTGAACCCATAATATCTTTACAAATAAGTCTTGGACGGTTTTATAAGAGTAATTATTACATAAAAAAAAATTTACATACTAATAGTATGTAAAAAATCAATTTACATACTGATCGGTATGTAAAAATAATTTAAGGGTATAATATGTCACGAAAAATCAATTTAGATACCAACGGTATGCAAAAATTGATTTACATACTGATTATTATGTAAAAAAAAAATCAGGAATATAAAAATAACTGTCACAAATAATCAATTTACATATTAATTGGTTTGTAAAAATTATTTAGGAATATAAGGGTAATTTTCATAAAAAATCTAATTTACATATTAATAATATGTAAAAAAATTAAGAGTATAAAAATAATTATTAAAAAAAATTTACATACTAAAAAAATCAAGGGTATAAAAATAATTATTAAAAAAAATTTATATACTGATGGTGTGTAAAATCTAATTTATATATTGATCAGTATGTAAAAATTAATTTATTTAAAACATATTTTTGAGTATAAAAGTTAATGTCATTAAAAGTTGTTATTTACTTAGTTTTTCAAATATTATGATATTTAATTAAATATAAATTTCAAAAATTGCTATTGACTTAATTTTCTCTTTTAAAAATAATATAAGAGTCAATCTGATATAAAATCGAAAATGAACAAATGTCTAATAATCTCTTTTAAAAATAATATGAGAGTAAACTTGATATAAAATCGAAAATGAAAAAGTGTCTAATAAATTAGATCGAAATGATAAAATAAAAAAGTGTCTCGAAATGATAAAGTAAAAGCGAAATGATAAAGTAAAAGAAAATATGAGAAACGTTATGGACATAATTATGTGTTTGGCTATAAAAAAATTATAATGCTATGTCTATACAATAAATTACCGTATCCTTATAGAAACATGCTGGCGTGGTTATTACTGGTCGTTTTCTTCTCATAGGGAAAGCTTTTGCTTGCGTTAATAACAAGAAATCAGTGTCCTCTTGTGACAAGGAAAAGCTTTCGTCATCAATACATGGCAAACAAAGACCCGATTAACAAATTCTACTCAATAATTAATTATTAGAATTTATATGTTCTATAAAACTATTTTACAAAAAGATGTCACTTTTTTGTTCTTTTAACTCTCTAATCAATAAACGTAAATTAGTGGAAACGAATAATAAACTGATTTGAAGTATTTTTTAAATTTTCTTTTATGTTATGACTTTTTTATGTTATTATTATTATTTTTGTTGATATTTTTATTAAAAAATGAAAACTTTTAGTAGTAGTTTTGTAAAACTCTCCAAATTATTCCCCATTTGGAGATTAACAAGTGCAATCAAATAGCCTAAATTGAATCACATATAAATGGAAGTAATAAATTTGTCTTTTATTGATTATTTGAAAAAAAAAAAAGTACTTTATTAAAGATCTAATTAAGGTTACACGGAAGTAACAAATCAAATGCAATTCTACACGAGTCCACTAGCAGCCATCCTGAAATTGATGATAGCCACTAAAAACTAACAACATAAGTAAACTGTATTTTCCAACGAACTTTGATAAGTAATTGGAATATTTTTAAAAGAAGAAAAATAAATAAAGGAATAAAATCAAATAATTTTGAGAGTGGTGGAAGATGGAGGAGGGCCTTCAAAGCGAATATAATCATACATAATCCCATTAAAAGGGCTAAGATTATTTGTTTGTGTTAGAAAAATAGTGTTATTTCCTTCAACAAGTTGAGCTCCTCCCACTTCTACATTAAATAGCCTATAAAGCCCATGAATTCCATGTCTTGCAATTGTATTGTCCTTTCCTATTTCTCCACTTGTAAATAATGGAGGATTCCCATTTGCATCATTAATCCGTACCTTCAACACAAAATTTAATTATACCTATTTAGACCATATAATAATTATTATAAGTTGTTATAAAAATTAAAATTAACCTGTAAATTAGCAACATTTGCTGTTGCGAGTGCTATACGTAGTTTGTATGTTCCATTTTGATCAACTCTTTCTTGCTTGAACTTTATTTGCCATGTAGTTCCTTCATATGTATTATTCTCCTTTTTCCTGTAATTTATTAATAAATAAAACCACTATCATTGTTAAAAATGAGTTCATTATATTAAGATCATAATTAATTTTGACAATATGAACCTTGTTACTTGTGCATAAAACCAATCTTTAGAATAATTACTACTGCCAACTGTGAATATCAAATCTTCATCAGGATACAATTCTTTATATCTTTCCCATAATCCATATTGTCTAAACCTGAAAGCAATATAGGAAAATAAAGATTTTATTGTCTTATATAACATCAAATACTGTTTATTATATAATTAAGCTTTACCTGTCAGTGTGATTAAGATAAAGCTTGTTGACATAATTTGGATTAGGATCTGGAATATAAAATTCTGCGGCAGATCGATCCGGAATTCCTATTTCCCACAATGTAGAGCCATTTCTTGGTGGCTCAAATACAAGATCACCAACATCAATACTATTTCCTATTTTGCACATTCAACAAATTAAGAAACCAAAAAAGGTCATTTTACGTAAAAATTGTGTGAAAAAAACAATAATAAAACCTGGGGATATGTTAATGAGAGTATCATTCTTATAATCTCCAATAAATCCAGGAACCCATGCATATATATTGTATTCACCACTCCTTATATTATTGATTGTAAATTTCCCATCTTTATCTGTTTTACTCCAAAATTGGTACCCCTAAATACAAAAACATTGATTTCTTATAATATACTGTAATTTATGGGGGAATATATAAGGAGAAATACTTATTACTCTAATAAATTGTAAAAATTATGGTCACCTTGGTTTCAGTTTGCCAGGAACCAATATCTCCTACGGGTGCCACTCCTATATAAGCTCCATTTGCAGGTCTACTCCCATTGCTCACCTCCCTGCACCATTAGTGTTAATTAGTAGTAATTCATAAAATTTTCATTGTTTTTCTTTTGAATACAGTTATGTATAAATATGATAAATTGTACCTATCCAAGACTTGGAATCTGCCAGAGACATTCCCCCGTTGATCCGACGGTGGAAAATCTTCAGACTGAGGAAAGTCATAAGGCCATTTCTGAACTTCTTCCATCAGCTAAAATTTCAAATTCTTATAAAAATTAGTTCTTTAATTTTACACAATTACCAAGGAAAGGAAAGCATAAGTGAATATTGACCTGTTTTTTAGCATCCTCCCATAGTGCAAGTTTGTTGTTGTCACCTTTGTCCTGAACAGAATTGAGATACACAAAAACAGGGCCGAATACTTTCTTCCAGGCCTCATTCGGCCCAAATTTCATTATCATATCTGCTCCCGCATAATGAGTACTATGTAGTATCTGCCACGTCACGTAATTACGTTAATTTGTTATTATATCCGATAATGATATAGCAAAAGGATTAGCAGTATCATGGATTACTTTTATTTATTTAATACTCATATTATATAAAAATGTTTGTTATATGTAAGAACGCTCTTGTAAATTGTAATAGATAATCTCGTTTAATGTAAATACTTACAGAAAGGCAAGTAGGGCCCACATGGGAGGTGAGGAACTGCTTAAGGGGTCCACCAGACCGGAATTCAGGACTAGGAGTGATTAGCCAAAAGCCAGTGGCTGAGTCGTTGGAAATCCACCCGTGAACTCTAATGTCTCGGCTTTCACATGAGTATTCATATTTGTCATCTACCTATTCATTTCCATTTCCCTTTTTCTATAAATTCCGTAACCCAACAAAATGCCAAAACAACAAACTTTTATACTAGTGAATTAAAATACTACCTCTCCTGCGAATGCAGGTTCAATAGGATTCACAAGCAACACTGCCTCTGGATAGGCTAGAGCTTGCCCTCTTCCTGCCACTCTATCATCCGGCGACGGCATATATCGCTGCCTATCGTCTGCTATGGCCATATACTTAAACCTGTATTTGATAAAGGAGCAATTACGCGAATTCGATAAACATTTATTAAAAATTATAAAATATTCCGTAAAGCATAATTCTACTAGAATAAAATCAAATTTGTGTGCATTAGTGACTAGACTAATATCTACTAATGATAAGTCCAACAATGACTAATCATGAAAGTGAAACTAGCCCAGTAATTAATTAGTTGCCAAATTGCACTCTAAAAACCCAAAACATAATGAAATTATTGGTATAAGATGTCAACACTTATTGAATGCGATTGGTAATAATTTTCCCGTAATGAAATAATTAGTACAACTAATTTTGAAAACGATAATCTTAAGTTGGCTGGTTGGTTGAAACATGCATTTTTTTCCTCCTCATACCTACTTGTTTGGTTGCTTGTCAATTTGCACTTTTACCATCGGTAAGCAGTGGGTATACCACTTTCAGTGGTTTAGATAGATTTAATTTTAACTAAGTCCTACATTATATAATACAATAAAAAAAACAAAAATAATATGTTAAAGGGAATAGAAAATAATTATTTACTTGTCTTTTCTAAGCTTGAAAACAATTCTCGTATTATCAAGATCAAACGCCGGCCATTCTTTCAAATGTTCGTAGATTGCATAAGTGTGAAATCCTAACGAACCACTTAGAATTACGTATCTGAACAGAAAAATATGATTAAAATATTAGTTTATTTAATTTCTTGAAAATTAGTTATTTATAAGTAACTTTTAAAAATTATACTACCTTTTATCAATACTCAATGGAACAAGCTTTCCATGAAGTGAAGAATTCCAAGTCCTTGTGAATGAGACTTCTATTTGATCTTTATTTTGTACTATCACTTTAAAATTTGTTGCTTCCATCCTATGCAGGTTAAAAAAAAAAAAAAATTTGATTATTTTCAAATCAATTATAATTCGGTTTGATTTATTTATTTTTATTAAATAATAGATGGTTAAGTACAAGAAGCATGCATACCTGTCAAAATTACCCTTTTTTCGAGTAGTTGCTTCATCGCTCCATACAAGATCCCAGTACCTTTTATGTATAAATAAATAAATTCCATTAAATAAGCAAAATTGAAGGCATTAATTAATAAAATCCTGTTAATTAAGCGGTAATTTAGAACTCTAATTAAAAGATAATTAAACTTGCAAATCCTAATGGTTGCAATCATTAGAAAATAGAAACTTTTGATTGTGATTTCACATTCTCAACAACCTTTCACACACAGCTAAGAAATCTACCTTAACTTTTCCAACAAACAAACAACTCCTTTACAGACAAATATTGTGTTTTACATTATTCTAGGAACTACCTACCTATACTGTTCCATAAAATTAGCAGTTTTGTTTTTAATAAATAAATTAAATTTAGAATTTTTAATTGTTGAAACTTTTCAGTTTATTGGGTTAATTAATTATAATTAAATGAAATTAAAATACCCTCTGTCAGTTTCGTCATTAAGTACTTCCAGTAAATTGTTGATGCCATTATACTGAATTCCGGTGACATGTCCTTCCGGCAATGATATTGTCACCTGAACAAACCCATTATCGAGCACCACCTGTATCCGCCGGAAAAAAACAAAAACATTAAACAAAACAATCAAAATAATCTCATTTGAACATTGATTACCTTAAAAAACAATTACTGTAATGAAGGAGAGGTTTAATACATAATTGTCTTGAATTTGAAGTCGCACGCCTTCTGGTATTTCTTGATGGGTATGGAAATAAGAATTATGCTTCCGGTGATTTTGTGAAGATAATGAAACAGACAACTCTAAAAAACATGTACAGAATGACAGAAATAAGATAATAAAGGCTCTGTCTCTGTCCGTAAAACCCATTTTATATAAATTTGTTTTTTTTTTTTCTCTTTTTTCTAAATTCTGTGTTGTTCTGGGCTTTCTTTAATGTGTATGTTGCGATTGAAGATCCTGTACTTATAGTGGAGGTGGAAGAGAAGAATGGTGGCTAAATCTTTAGTTTGAATCTGAATTTGTTGGGTAAATTTGTGAAAAAAGGAAAGGTATCTTTACTTGTTTGTGCAGATTGTGCAAGGAATTAATGTAGGCATGTGAAAGGTGAATTAATATTGGAATGTTTGCTTATTTTGCCTTTGTTTAAAGGAATTTCTGCTTTTGTTTTAAACCAAACATGACCTTATCTTGTTTGTTTACTAGAGTCTTGGCTGCTGCTACTCGTCCAAGTTCAAATCCCGTACCAGCTGAGCAATTTTATATTCCATTTGATATAATTTCAGGTGTTTTTGATAGAGATTAACATTTATAAAACAAATCTTTAAATATTCTTTAGGTACTTATACCCGGTGCGAGCTTATTTATTTATTTATTTCTTATTTATATTTTTTCAAATTTCAAAATCAACTTATATATATGGTAAGCATTTTCTATCTTCAAAATAGGACAGAATGTCCAAGTCACTTACTAAAATTATTTTCAGTACAAAGTTACGGCATAACACTATAAAATTTACGTTTTTTTAGGACAAGTCGAAACTCTTACATTATCTCTCACGCTCCTAACTAGATTATATAAATGATGTGATAATTTAGTGCGTTTTAGATTTTTGTTAAAAATTTAAGGATCAAATGAGAAAATTTAGATAAATGGCTTATAATATATAATAAAAAATTAATGAAAAGATAAATTACGGTGTGACAGATCATTAATTTCACCAAAATTGAGAATAAAATCTTCATTTTTTTCCCACACAATAATGGGACAACTTAACAATTTTTTTATAACTTAATTATAAAAAAATTCAATAAGTTCGAAATATTAATTAAATGCCAATTTTTTTTACTATAAATATAAAATAAATAAATATATGTATTTATATAGTAAATACATGTATTTTCAATTGATGATATATTAATAAATATGTATATTTATTAAATATAAAAGTAAATATGTACATTATAGTAAATAAAAAATAATATTTACTGAATATTTTTTAAAAATATGACCTTCACAATATGAGATATTTACTAAAATTTCAAAACTTCCTTTTTATTATAATTTTTCAAAAATATTGAGGGGAAAAAAAAAGAAAAAACCCAATCAACCTTCGAAGTGCTAACTGCTAGGGTTGTAAACAACCCGAACAGTAATATGTTCGGTTTGAGTTCATTTAGGTATTCAAATTTGATTCATATTCACTCGAACATCAATTAAAAGTTCGAATTTGATTCGACAACTATTTGAGAATATTTGAGAGTGTTCGAAAAATAGTTCTCGAATAGTTATATTCGGTTCGAGTTTGATTCGTGAAATATTCGAATTCGACAATTCTACTCGTTTAAATTTCAAATATGAATTGAATCGAATTTTTCCGAATCGAACGCCGAATAAATTTTAAATTGTTTGGTTGGTTTACCCTGACAATCGTAATGAAATTAGTGGCAATGAAAAAAAAAAATTAGGTCCATGATTCAAAGGTACAATTATAAAAAAAAAAAAAAAAAAAAAAAATTCAAGGCACAACCAAGACAACATCTCCGCCAACTTTAAAAAATTGGTAATAAAACTTTTTATTATTTAAAAATTAGTTGGTAAAGAAGTATTATTTAAAAATTAAACTTCGTATTTAGATAACTTACAACATACTGTCAGATGATTTTTTATATGTTTTTAAGCTAAATTTTAAAATCCATCTAAAGACACTCATAGCCTTCATTTTTTATTTTTTCACAAAATTAAAAATATGTGTATATAATTTAGAATTGCAATATAAAAATAAACTTTATGTGCTTGATATTTTATTTTATTTGTGAAAGAAGTGGAACTTATTTAAATTAGTTAATATAATCATAATTATAATTAACAATGAACCAAATCTGTTAATAGCTTTAACTAATTACAGCTGAATAACTCCTCCACTATCGTTATTTCATAATTGAAAACAACTAGAGTGAGTTTTTACTACAACTATATGCTTCCATTTCCTACCACCTCATTGAAACTAATCAAACAAACTACCTTCTTTTTTTGTATTATAAATATAAACCCTCTATTCTTTCCTTTTCAAATCCAAATTACAAAACAGTTATTTTACATAAGATGGCTATACAATTTGCTTTTGCCATTTGTACGATCATTTTCTTTTTTCCAAATGATTGTGTTGCTACTACCAATGTAAATGTAATTGATAGTTGCTGGAGACAAAACCCTAATTGGCGAAGAAATCGACACCAATTAGCTAGATGCTCTATTGGGTTTGCAGGAAAGATGTTGAACAATATTGGAAAAGATGTCATCCGCTATAAAGTCACGGATCCTACCGATGACCCGATAAACCCGAAACCCGGGACCCTAAGATATGGAACTTCTGTATTAAGTGGGAAAGTTTGGATTACATTCCAAAGACATATGGATATTAAACTTGATAAACCTCTTATAATTAGTAGCTACACAGCTCTCGATGGCCGCGGTGTTTCTGTTCACATAATAGGAGATGCATGTCTTTTACTTTACAAGGTTAAATATTCTGTTACTTATTTGTTACAAGTTTATGAATTGTTGTGTATAAACATGTGAATTTTAGTATTTTACAATCTTAATTTGATGAAATGTTCAGGTGACGAACGTAATCATTCATGGATTAAACATTCACCATTGCAAGGCAACAGGACCGAGTTCAGTACGAGGACCAAACGGTGCAATAATGGCATTAGGAGAAGCGGATGGAGATGCAATAAGAGTGGTGACTGCATCAAAAGTATGGATAGATCACAATACATTATATGCATGCCAAGATGGAGCTTTGGACGTAACTCGTGGATCTACAAATATTACCATATCTAATAATTGGTTTAGAGATCAAGATAAAGTAATGCTTCTTGGACATGCTGATGGATATGTTAGAGATAAAAATATGAAAGTTACTGTTGTTTATAATCATTTTGGTCCTAATTGCAACCAAAGAATGCCAAGGTCAATTTTTTTTCTTAAATGCTAAAATGTATAGTTTATTTAAACATTTTGGTACGTCAAAATATTGAAGTGTTTTAAATTAATGATTTTGATACAGGGTAAGATATGGATATGCACATGTAGTCAATAATTACTATCAAGGATGGGAACAATATGCGATTGGAGGAAGTATGAATCCCAGTATTAAAAGTGAAGCCAATTTTTTCGACGCAGTAAGATCGAAGGAGGTAAATAATTAATCCCCGTATTAATTTGTATTATCGTCCTTGATTAGTCTAAATTGAAAGTCAATGAGTGATGGAATCAAAAGGAAACTTATAAGCTAATATTTTGTGCTTTTTTTTTTGAAGATAACATGGAGAAATGGAATCAATGGGAAGAGTAATCCATGGAATTTCTATTCAGCAAGAGATATTTTCGTAAATGGAGCTTCTTTTGCGCAATCAGGCATAGGAAAAGCCAAACCTAATTATAATGATGAACAGAAGTTTGAAGTTGCTAATGCTAAGTTTGTGAAGTCAATAACAAGTTCTTCGGGTGCTTTAAAATGCTTCAGAACCATTACTTGTTAATTAGTGTATTTTTTAGAGAAAAATGTACAACAAATATAAATTCATCATCATTTACTTTATTATCATTCCCACTAAATAAAATTTTTACTTCTTTATTATGTGATATAGTTAATTTAATTTGTTTCCTTCAAAAAAAACTTTTTTAATATTGATAAAAATCTATATATTTTTTAATTCTATGGATTTTGCAAAATTCATCTATTTTGAATTTTATTAATCCAAACCACCAAAATTAAAAAAAAAAAAGAAAAATTATTACAAACAAATTAATAGTAGTAAATAAACAAAAATACTATATATAGAAAGAAGAAGCAGGTGGAGGGCCTTCCAGACGAATATAATCATACATTATACCCTGAAAAGGGGAAATGCTTCTTGGTTGTGTCAAAAATATAATATTATCACCTTCAACAAGTGTATTACCAGTTACATCTATATTATATAACCAGTAAAGCCCATGAATTCCATGTCTTGCTATTGAATTATCTTTTCCAATCAATCCACTTGAAAATATTGGACTTGATTTTGGATCGTTGATTCGAACCTTTATATATCAAAACCAATTTCTTTGTAATTATTAATTCCAATAAAAAAAAATTATAACATTTAAAACTATTCTAATTACCTGCATTTCACAAAGGCTTGCTGATGCAATTGCTACACGCAGTTTATATATGCTGCTTTGATTTACATTTTCTAGTTTGAATTTGATTTGCCACGTACTTCTCTGATATGTATTATTGTCTTTCTTCCTGCAATTAGCTCGTTTAAGTTTAATCTCCATTAATTATATATGTTTAGTATTTAATCAGTCCAGTTTTTTAAGATGAACAAGAAAAATGAAAAAATTAGACCTGCTAACTTGAGCAAAGAACCAATCTTTACTATAATCACTACTTCCAACTGTGTAAACTAAATCTCCTTGTGGGTATAATTCAGCATACCTTTCCCACAATCCATATTGCCTAAACCTGCCAATTTTATAATTCATTATTTACTTTTAATAATACATTTTTTTAAATAAAAAATCAAAGCTAAATTACTTTTAATAACAATAATAATGGTGATAACCTATCTGGATGATTAAGATAGAGCTTATTAACAAACGCTGGATTTGGATCAGGAACATAAAATTCTGCGGCGGAACGATTAGGAATTCCAATTTCCCATAATGTAGGACCATTTCTCGGCGGCTCATAGACAAGATCACCCGTATCAATGTCATTACCTGAAGGTTAATATGCTTGTTTAATGTTAAATTATCGGCAAATAAACATGATTAGTTTGTAGAAAAACAAATTAATGAAAATTAATAGTACCTGAGGTTATTGTAATTACAATATCATACCGATAATCACCAATAAAACCAGGCACCCAGGCATAAAGATTATAGTCACCGGTTCGAATATCATTAATTGAAAAATAACCATTTTCATCTGCTCTGCTCCAAAATTGGTAGTTCTAATGGAAATAATTTAATTATTAGTAATGTAATTAATTTTTTTAATTAAGTAGTTAATTAAGAGAGATGACCTTGCATTCTCTTTGCCATGATCCAACATCTCCTGGTGCGGCTAATCCAACATAAGCACCACTTGCTGATATGTAATCATTACTAATAAACCTAATTAAAATACCCAAATTATATTAATTATTTTTTAACCGAAATTTGTAATTTCATGTAATATGAATTAAATTATTAAGCTACCTGTCTTTGACTAGTAATCTACCGCTTACATTTCCCCTTTGTTCTGATTTTTGGTAATCTTCTGAAGCAGGAAAACAGTAAGGCCAGCTTTGGACTTCAATCTCCTTCTGATAAAAACAGATTAATTCTGAATTACTTGATTGAATGAAATAATGTAATTAGGAGATGATAAAAATAATGAAAGACCTGCTCTTTAGCATCCTCCCAGAGTGAAAGCGGATCATCTCCAAGCATTGTAGAATTACAATATATAAAAACAGGACCAAATACTTTTTTCCATTCCTCACCGGCTTCGAATTTTGGCACCAAATCTTCCCCAGAATAATGAGCACTCAGAAACACCTGGGAAAAACAAATTAATCAAAAATAGGCAAAAGTCAAAAGATCAACTAAAAACTACATTCAGTTAAGTACTTACAGAAAGAGAGGTAGGACCAACATGAGAGGTCAAATTCTGCTTGTGAGGCCCACCAGTTCTAAACTCCATACTTGGTGTAATATGCCAAATCCCCACAGGCAGGTCCATGCAAATCCATCCATGTACCTCTATGTCTTTATTTTCACTAGAATATTGATATTTGTCATCCACCTGTACAATATTACAACAACATTTAAGGAATTACAAGGAGGAAAATCTACATTTAAGTATATATATACATATACCTCTCCTTTGAATTCAGGTTCAACAGGGTTGACAAGCAAAACTGCTTCAGGATAGGCCAGGGCTTGTCCTCTTGGAGGCAAACGGTCATCCGGCAAAGGCATATACCTTTGTCTATTGTCCGCTATTGCCATGTAATGAAACCTGTATATACATATATATACTCATCAAATCTGGTTTTCAAATAAAAAAGAAAACGAATTAATAATTAATTACTTGTCTTTTCTAAGCTTGAAAGCAAATCTGGTCTCTCCAAGATTGAATCCTGGCCATTCCTTCAAGTGCTCGTATATTGCGTATGTATAGAAGCCCGATGACCCACGTAGCATTACAAACCTATACAATTTATTCGTAACAGACAAATTATATGAGATAAATATCGCAATTTTAACTTTCATTTGATAAAATAAAATATATTTTTTTAAATTAGTAAAATAACTTTTTTTTTTTCTTTTTTGCCTTTTTTCTATTATTATTATTATTATTATTATTATTATTATTATTAATTATTATTATTATTATTATTATTATTATTATTATTATTATTATTATTATTATTATTATTATTATTATTATTATTATTATTATTATCTGATAAAAAAATTGAAAGAAAACTCCCAATAAAAAAATAGAAACTTGAAATACATTTTGTCTCTAAAGGCTCTCTTTCTATGCCGTCAACGAGAAAGGCGCCAGCGGCGGCGGCCGGACGATTTGAAGGCGCCATCGGCCTCATCTCAGTCCGGTGGTTACTTTGCTGTCCTTTTTTAGTCCGATCAGTGACCGGATGTTGAAACTTGCTTCTCTGTTTTTTTTTTTTTTTTTTTTTTTTTTTTTTTTTCTGGTTTTTGTTGCTATTTGATTTGCTGTGCTCCTTGCTGGTCGGGGCGAGTAAATATGTGTGATTTTGGCATTCTGCTTCTCGATCTCCTCCGCCGGACGAAGTGGCAATGGACTGCAGTCTGATGCGCCGGCGTCAAAGCATCTGTCCCTTACCATGGACGACGGTCATCGACGATCATGCTTTGTTTCTTTCCCTTCACCGATCACCTGCCTTCGATTGATGTTTTCTTCGTCGACCAGCTTCTCATTTGTGATTTAGGTATTCGATTTTGTGAAAGAAGCTTGGGAGTAGGGATGGTGGTTGCGATGGCGGCGGCGACTGAGGTGGTGGTTCCGATGGTGACGGCGACTCAGGTTATGTTTTGCAGGTCGCGAAGAAGAAGATGAAGAAAGTGACATTTCTTAGTTTAGCCCCTATATTTTTTATAGTTTTAAAAGAGCCCCCATATTTTCTTTCTTTCCAAAAAGACCCCATATTTACTTGTATTGAATAATATTAATTGATTTTGAATTATATTAATGTATATTTCGTTCTATTTAATAGAATTTAATATTTTGATGAAATTTGGAAAAATTTTAAATTATATTAAAAGATATTGAGGTATGTTAATTTACATTAACATATTGATAACTACTAATTTAACTATATTAAAATATATTGTTATATATTTATTTTTTTCTATTAACTATATTAATATATATTGTTTTTCTATTAGATTGTCATTGTTTTCATATGTTAGACAAATTGTAATATATATCGTAAAATATTGATTTAATTATTCAGTGAAAATCACTAAAAACTGGTAGCTAGCTGTAATAGTGGTCATTTTTTCGATCACTATAAAATTTGAAAGAATTCTAAATTATATTGATAAATATTAACAAAAACTAATTTTTAATAACTGGCCAACTTTGGCTGCAGTTAATTTTTTTGACTACTTGATGAATTTTGAAAAAATTTTAAATTTTTCAAAATTATATATATTGAAAGATTATTTATTTTTTAATTTCTGATTAATTAAATAAATTAAATACATATTTAACAAAGAGGGATGGTTTTGGAATTTAAAAAAAAAAATTGGAGGCCTGTTTTGACTAAAAATATTATTTCAAATGTTAAATTTAATGTGTTATTTGATTCAAATATAAAATGAAATCTCCCTTTATAATATTGTCACAACCTAATAATTTGTTAGTACAAGAGAAGTGAGTGAGTGAGGAGTGACCTTTTGTCTATGTTGAGCGGGACGAGCTTGCCTTCGAGAGATGAATCCCATCTTCTTGTAAATGAAATTTCCACTTGCTCTTCGGTTTCCACTATCACCTTAAATTCTGTCCCTTTGATTCTGTGCACCATAATCAAATCTTTTAGTAATCTCTATTTTATCTTTTTTTTTAAAAAAAAAAATAAAAGGGAAGAATATATATTTTGAGTAGCTTCCACTCCAAAGATAAAAAATTAAGGGAGGGAAAATTATTATGCAAGTAATTGAGTATGAGGAACAAAGAACATACACGTCAAAAATCCCAGTTGTCCCCGTAGCTCCTTGCGCGCTCCAAACCAGGTCCCAGTACCTTCATTCAACAAATTTAATTCATTTTTAATGTAATGTCCACATATATTCAATTAAGATTTTCTACTTTATAGTATAATTTAGTCAACCTTTTCTAATCTTAAATTCGTTATTAATTACACGACAAGTGAAGATGATATAATTGATTGAAAAATTAGTACAATATATGTATTGTTAGTATAAGACTAAGAACATTTTTCAACTATAATTTTAAAAATGTTAAATTCGATTCTTCATATTACCCTCTATTAGCTTCATCGTTAAGAACTTCAAGCAAATTATCGATGCCGTTATATCGAATAGCAGTGACAATTCCATCTGGATTTGAAAGTGTAACTTGTAGTATTCCATTATCCATCATCACCTGTACAACAAAACAAATTCAAAATTTGACATTAATGAAAGGAAGAGAATAAGCTTAAGAAAGTAATCAAAAACTAATTAATTACTTACATGATGATCTTCAATACTTAGCTGGACACCTAAAGGTGGCATGTTTAGATATCTATATTTGAACAAGAAGAAGAAGAAGCTTAGAATCAGTTTGAGAAAAAAAAGATTTTGAATTATATATAGTGTGTTGGGTTTAGTTTCCTTTAAAGCATTCCTTTTATATTACCTTTAATTTTTTCTTTTCTTTTGTTTTTATGTTTGGAGTCTCTTAACTTGGTCGCCACTCGCCACTATTACAATTTGGTGGACTAGATGAAAGCGTACAAGACTGGCTTTAAGCTAAACCACCCGTCAATATTAATTTTCTCAGCTGGATTACGAGATTGTACTAAGATTTTGCTATATAAAAATTACCCAATCGGTCTTTAGTTTTTTGCTTTCTGCTAGTTATGAAACCATACATTTTTTTTTTATTCTGCAAAACTAGCCGTTAGTACTTAACGGTTTGAATAACTATTCATAGTTGAAAATTAACTTTAAAAATACGTTACTTATACAGTTAAAAATTATCTCAATGTTAATGTTTTTTTACTGAACACAAAAAAAAAAAATTTATCATTGGTCAAAAAGCTAAAAAATACTTCAAATTTAACTTTTAACTTATTATAAGGAAACTTGACCTGTACATTAAGTAATGGGGCAAGGCCCCATACATATATTGGCAAAACTGTAAGTACACAAATGGAGGCCTTTTGCCTAGACTACAAGATAACTTGAGGGTTCAATAACAATTAACAACTAAATCTGTATATTAAAATATGGTTGAGGAGGATGAAAATTCAGAAAAACAAAGAATACAAGGACATACACTGTGAGCATGTCATCCTTTCATTACAATTTCGTGGCTAGAGTTGATTTATTATATAACAATATATATTCACTCAATACTCCAATCAAATCGGACCTTTTACTTACATGAACTCGTTGAGGTTGCGGATATACAAGAATTAATTGGGAGGGCCTTCCAGACGAATATAATCATACATGAGACCCAGAAAAGGGCTGTTGCATCTTGGCTGCGTAAAGAAGATGGTGTTTTCCCCTTCAGTTAACCGTGAACCTGGTATATCTACATTGTACAGCCAGTAGAGCCCATGAATCCCATGTCTTGCTATTGAGTTGTCCCTTCCTATCAGACCAGTTGTAAATAATGGACGTGGCGCAGTCTGATAATTAACGCGAACCTTTACAAAGAAAAATGAAAGAAGATGAAAGAAATGTTTAATCCTGATCCGGAACAAAACGGATAAAATAAGGAGTGATGGTCTGACAGACAGAAATTTAGATACTGTTTGAAGATAACCTGCAGTTCTGCCAGAGTTGCAGAAGCCAGTGCAACGCGCAATTTGTAAATAGTCTTTTGATTAACTTTGTCAAGATTGAACTTGATTTGCCAAGTAGTACCTGCATGCGTACCATCATGTTTTTGCCTGTAGCCAGAATGAGATGTACATTGTAGTTGTCACTATAAGTTTGCAATTCTAAACATACTAAAAGCATATGACTAACATAAGCAAGAGTTAGAAGAAGCACATACCTTACAACCTGAGCAAAGAACCAATCTTTACTGTAGTCACTAACTCCAACAGTATAAACCAAGTCTGCATTGGGATATAAATCTGCATATCGGGCCCACAAACCATACTGTCTAAATCTGCCAGTAGAGGAATATAGTTAACTGAGAGGAAAGTTTAAAAAAAAAAAAAATACAAATACATTATACATCCAATTCATAATCCTGGCTCAAACGTTAACTGGACTAAAGACCAGTTATCAGATGAAGCTTAGAATTTATGTTGTTATCATCTTCTGACATACTTCTCCAATCAAATTCTGTTTACAAAGGCCAAAAAATGCAGTTTTTCTTCTTATTCTTATATTCTTTGAAGGATGAAACCCTGCTTAATTGTGAAAATCTAAAAAGAGCCAACCTCTCAGGATGGTTGATAAATATTCTATTAACGTGGATGGGATATGGATCGGGAACATAAAACTCAGCGGCAGAACGATCAGGGATGCCTATTTCCCATAAAGTAGGTCCATCTCTTGGAGGCTCAAATACAAGATCACCCACATCAATATCACAACCTGTATTGCATGTTATTTCAACCTATAAAACTTTTTACATTCACCGGAATAGAATTAAAAGAGATCATTGTAGCTGAATACAAAACCTGCGACTATGGAAATTGCAGCTTCACATTTGTAATCTCCAATAAATCCGGGAACCCATGCATAGAGATTATAATCTCCAGTGCGCACATGTTTTATGGAGAAACAGCCATTTTCATCTGCTCTGGTCCAAAATTGGTAGTCCTAATGAGAAGTAAAATGATTTTAAAATTAGGCAGTGTTGGACATGACCCCACTATATGACTTTCAAAAAATATATACACTCAGTCCCTAAAATATTCAAAGAAATTGTGATCAGTAGATTTCAATCTTATATAGAGGTATTTCATTCATTCTATTGGTTCAGATCTCTCGATAATCAAGTAGTATAATCATGCATTCATGATATATATATTATAAAAGCAATTATGCCACGCATATGTGAGTGAAAGTAAGGTCAAGATACAGTATTCCAGTATTTTTATTGATTATGACTTTTTCAATTGGTTAACACAACTTCTATGCTTTTCCTAATACACATAGGCTCAGAGAAGGAAGTAAAGAAAACCTAGCTTTTCCAACTTGCTTCTTGTATTCTGAATGACCATTATGTGATTTAACTTGATGATCAACAATTTACAAAAAAAAAAAAAAAAAAAAAAATGTACCAGCCATGCTCTGTGCATGCTAAGGTGCAATATACGAATTCTTCCTCTTCTGATGATGAAGAGGACGCACTAAATTTTACTCACACTTTCAATTCACAAAGAGCTTTCTGAGTTATTCCACTGTGTGGGAGAAATCATATTAAATAGCAACAGCATGCCATCTTGTACGAGAAACTAAAAACAATAGAAAAGACCCAGAAAATTCATTTTGACCAGAAACTTACATGCTTTACAAGCATAGAATTACAACCACATTAGAAGATAGGAACATGGAAAAATGACAAAATCTTTTCCTTCTTTGTATTCTTTTCTTTATTATGTGCATGAAATGGTGTGATGTGGTTCTAACAAAGTAAAGAAAGTAGGGAAAACACCTTGCACTCTCTCTGCCATGATCCTACATCACCAGGTGGGGCCAATCCCACATAAGCACCGCGTGCTACAATATTGTCCTTACATATATACCTAAGAATTAGAATAAGAAAATTCAGTATTATGCTGAAATACAAGAAGTTGAATGATGAATATAAGACCTTATAAGTGTCAAATGAAACAATACTAAGTTGAAAATCAAGGGACCAGCTAATTATAAACTGGGAATATGACGAAAAACTGTAAACCCAGAACAATCCTATGGCCACATTTACTTCTGGTGAACATTACTTATTAGTGTAACATAATAGCGAGTACCATGGTGAAATAAAAACAATAATCCTTCATCAATAAGGATTGTTAATATGAAAGAAATTTCCATCTTTTATGCATCTATCCTACATCCTTGGACCATCTAAAAAATGGCTGTTTTCTACTTTTAATTACTTATCAACTTACCACTTCTGCCATAAGTGTAAATAAGTTACTTTCAGATGTCTACCTATCTTGGACTAGAAGTCTACCACCAATATTTCCACGCCGTTCTGATTTTTGGAAATCCTCAGAGGCTGGAAAACAGTATGGCCAGCTCTGTACTTCAGCCATCATCTGGAGATCAGCTTAGCTCAGTGCTCATCCATCATAAATAAACAGTCAAAGAATTCTCTCAATATATAACATGAACTAGAAACTAATAATATATCAAACCTGTATTTTGGCATCTTCCCAAAGAAAAAGGGGGTCATCTCCAGTTGATGCAGAATTAAAATAAATGAAAACTGGGCCAAAAACTTTCTTCCAGTATTCACCAGGATTAAACCTTGGCACTAAATCTTTTCCAGCATAATGTGAACTATGAAACATCTGATGAAGCAAGTTGAATTAAAATTCATGTAATCAGATGCTTACAAAGTCAATAATATCACAGCAGTGATGAAAGTTAAAAACGCATAGGTACAAAAAAAACTCCAATGACCATATAGTCAGTAACTTACAGCAAGAGTAGTAGGGCCAACATGTGAGGTAAGGTTCTGTTTGAGGGGTCCACCAGTTCGGAATTCATTGCTTGGTGTAATTTGCCAAAACCCCACTGGTGGGTTGAAGCTTATCCACCCATGAACCCTATTATCTTCATTTTTACATGAATATTGGTACTTGTCATCCACCTATAAAAAACTATCATTAAAATTTAAGAACAATCTACATTTGAATTACATGAAGATAAAGAAGGAAAACATCATTCAGCAGTTTTCACAAACTCAAACTTTGCTGGATAAGTTTGGAAAACATAGTAACATCAAATAGAATGCTTTTAGAGAGAATAATTTACAAAAGGGAGAGAGGGAAAAGAAAGTAGTAGCATATAATAGCAACCACCTCTCCTTTAAGCCCTGGGTGTTTTGGATTAGTGAGTAGGACAGCTTCTGGATATCCCAGGGTTTGACATCTTCCAGGCATACGATCATCAGGTAAGGGCATCAGTCTTTGCCGATTATCTGCTACAACCATGTGTTGGAACCTGTCCACTCAAAGAAAACCCATAATTAAGCAATCAAGAGTAAGGTAATACGAAGATAAATAATAAATAACAATAAACTAGTTTTAAGGTATTATTCTTTTTGCCTATTGGACGCCAATATTACCCTACCATTGGTTCGATAAAAAAAAATGTTAAATGGGAGATTGGACGTCAATATGATGCCTTCAGCATGAGAGAGAGCTTGGGGACTAGAGGCTGTGGTGGAGTGAGTGCACGATGGTCAATGGCAACCTGAGATTACAGCAACAAGAAGACAAACAAGCCCTTAAAGAATCTGAGGGGCTGACTTGACACTTTTACCAGAGCCTTGGGATGTTGGAAAGTGATTTGGAAATGTTTCAGAAGAAAAATGCAGAACAGGAAAGAAGCTGATTATTGAAGAACAGTTTAGGGTTCAACGACATTGAAGAAAACGCACATAACGATAGTTTCCCTGTCCAGAGTGATGCAGGAGCATTTAGACTGTTTACGATAGTTTTATTAGTTTTCCCTGTCAGGAGTTATGCAGGAGCATTTAGACTGTTTATGATAGTTTTATTAGTTTTCTTTATCATTTAGGAATTTTTTAATTGTTCAGGGAGTTTTCTATTAGTTTCAGTTTTCATCTTTAATTGGGACTACCTTTTTAGTTTCCTTTTTTATGTAGGATTCTTGTTATTATAAGGGTTTATCCTAGCTAATATAAACGTACTCAGATTATTGTTATTTTTATATGTTTATATATCTGAATTTTTTGAGTTTATGATTATATAACCGTTCCCTGACATCTTTCTAATCTAGACTTTCTATGCGCTACTGCCTCAATTTGTAAGGTCACAAAAAAGATCTGCAAATTTTTTTTTCACGTTCTAAACCACGTTTAGAAAAACCAAAATTATTACCAAACACGTGGGACTTGGATGAGATGCAGAGAGAGATTGAAGACTTGACTAGGGCAGTACAAGCCTTGCAGTGTCAGGAACTTGTGGAAGCCCGAATGGAGATTCCAGAAGGTGCTCACAAACAACCTAAGATTTGTGAAGATCTTGAAGTCGAGGTCGTGAATGCAAACCTTTTTCAGGAAACTGGAACCGAGAAAGATACAGCAACAGGTGGATTGAAGTGGTTGCTACACGACGACGTTAAGCTTTTGCACAAAGCTGGAACCGCAAACCAAGCGGCAAGAGGTGGAGTGGAGGAGCTGTTCCATGATTTTTATGGTGAACTTGAGGAGGAAGTTGAGAAGATTGACTTCACAGGACCACCAATTTACGATGAATATTATGATGAGGAGGAGCAAGAAGGTAATCTATTGCCAAACCAAGGGGTTGAAGTTCTTATAAGCTTTTAAGATAGAAGAACAAGAATGTAATAGGAGCAGCATAGGCTGATGTATGCAGATTATTGTTATTTTTTATTATAAATATTCAGATTTCTAAATATTTAAGGTTATAGTTATATAACCTAACTTGTTGAGATTTTCCATACCCTACACATCTCCCCTGCGTCAAGGAGTCAGGTGGAGAAAAAACAGTTTGGGGCAACTTTTCTTCAACATCAGTGACGTATAAATTTAGAGCAGAGGAGACTAGGAAACAAAAATCGATTTCCCCTAGACAACATCCTATCATAATCCAGAAATCATTGAGGATTCAAGACCATAAACTCATTTATGTAATTTTCATCAATTTAAAATAAAACTGGAAACATCAAATCTGCAAATTTTGTCAAAACTGCAGTAACAAGATTATGTTCTTGAATTTCTTATGGGCAGTTGAATTTTGTAACTTGACCATGAGACTACTTCGCTTACTTGTCTTTTCTGAGTTTGAAAGTGATCCTGGTTTCACCAAGCTCAAAACCGGGCCACTCTTGTAAGTGCTCATAGATGGCATAAGAATAGAAACCTGAAGAACCGCGGAGCAATATGAACCTAAAGGAAAAATGGCATCAATTTCAATTTCTTAGTAAAATATATCTTTAATATTATACACGGACCTGTGTATATTAACAAAAATAAGTTGAGCAAAGACCTTTTATCTATGTTTAGCGGAATGTACTTGCCCTCCAGGGAAGCATCCCACATTCGTGTAAATGAAAGTTCGACTTGTTCCTCGTTTTCCATTATCACCCTGAAACTTGTTCCACTAATCCTGCATAGAGAAAGCTTGTTCACCCCATAACTTAAGGTTTGATTTTCTTAGTGAATACACATGAACAAGAATGGAATTTATCAGTATTGAACAAATTTTAACAATTGATGTGGAAAGGAAAAAAATTGTTCCTACATGCAGCATTGTTTTTGTGACGAAAAAAAAAATATGGTATGAGACACATTAAAGTAAATCTTTTAGAGGGAATTTCATATCGAATTGAAGTTAAGAAGAAACCCAAGCAGCCACCAATTATGCTCTGAAGATTTGTGCATCAACAAAAGTAAATAATCAATAAGATGTGTATTGATGGAAATTGCTTTATTTGTGATTGTATGCAGCTATTACCATCACTTCATATTTAAATGTCAATTGTTTATAAAATGCTTATTTCTGAACTTTGTAGCCCAATTAATAAAATTCTGTTGACAGTTTTAGGAAAGAACAACAACAAAAATTACTGATGAGATTTTTGGCTGAAGCATTTAACTTTGAGTATCTTGTGAGAAAGAAATTACTGAAAGAGCATACACATCAAATATTCCCTTGCCTCCTGGTGGATTCCAAAAGAGATCCCAATAACTACACAATTTAAAAATAGAATCAAATTTAGTTATAACAGACAACAACCTTTTATTGTGCACATGAATAAATTAAAAAAGCAACATAGATAACAACCTACAAAGCTATGCTTATCTGGAGCTTGAAATTATCCATCCAACAACTGCACAGTAAATAGTGCTATCCTAGTTACTAACTCATCAATTCATGTTTTTGACAAAATAACATCCATATGCAATTTTTTTCTCAGTAAGTCAATAATTCCTTTTCACATCCATGTGATTATTATTATAACAATTGAGAAATGCCAGCTAGAGATGGTTTTGGTTGTTCAAAGCAAGACCCAGGATTCAAACCACATCCTTTAGCAGTTGTGCCAGAGTTTAGGTAAAAAAATTTAAAGAACAAAGTGACAAATAAATGCAATATTAACATTATGTACCCTCTATTTGTTTCACGATTAAGAACTTCAAGCAAATTGTCAATGCCATTGTATCGAATGCCAGTGACAATTCCCTCAGGTTTTGACAATGTGATTTGAACTATGCCATTATCCATCACCACCTGCATAAGAAACAAAACTAAACTGAAAAACAGAAAGCAACCTAAACACTACTAGCAGTTGCAACTATTCATAGATTATAAATCAAGAAATATAAGCAATCATTTATGCTCATGCCATCACAGAATATCATTGTTTCAACAATGTAGGCTAAATACAAAAAGGCGATATTTTCCCCTTCTATAAAAATAACTAAAACTGAAAGCAATACAAAGAAAGGATATGCAAAATTGAATTACATAACGGTCTTGAATATGTAACCGGACTGCATGAGGTGGCATGGTGTGGTTGTTATCTCTCAAAGCTTGTTTACCACGATGAAATTGCCTATATGGGTTTTGTAAATCTGAAAAGTACATGGAGTGAAATCACTGTAAGTGGCAAATACTTCAATCTCAAGTTATTCATATAACCAAAACAACTTCAAGAATCTTTGATCTGCCTTAGGTTGTTTTCCTATTCCACAGTTTAAATCAAAGGTAAAATTAGAATTAACCCTAATTACAAATGGATTCATTTCTAGAGCCATTTACAGAGAAGCATTACTTTTCAAAATTATTGCAGGAAAATGTGATCGCAACTAATTGTTTGAAGAAGTTATTATCTCAGTATCAATATCAGCATGTTAATATTAACTAATTCACAAATAAAATCAAAATAAAAAAACATAAGAAGCGTGCCACCTGCTACAGGATTTTGAGAGTGGTTGTGTTCCGCACAGCTACAGAAGTTGCCCAGACAACCCAGGATATTCTGTAGCTTTCTCCTCATCCGAGAGAGTCTTGAGCAGAGGAGAGGAGACACAAATAGGCGATTTCTGATTCTCAACAAAAATGACGGGACAAACGGTTGCGGTGGCCGAACTGACGGTTAATTTGGACCAAGTGGCGGCAACTGTGGAACTGTTCAAATAAATAATGCATATACTAAGAAAAAATTTTCTGTGATAATTTTTTAATCCATTAACTAATTTTAATTTAAATTACTAGTTGGAATTTAATTTTTTTATAAAAAAATTATTCAAGTGCTATTTTTTTTTTTTTGACATTATTACTTTCTTTTAATTATTTTTTTTAATAATGATAAATATTCAAATTCATATTATTTACATAAAATCTTATTAATTTTTTTAGTTATTTTAGATTTTCCCAACATTACATATTTTATTAATACAAAATTTTAATCAAAGTAATTTTTTTTTTTGAGTGAAATCAACTAACTTTTTTGCTGTAGTTTATAGTGCATGATTTTTTTTAAAGAATGTATATATTTCACAAAATAAGATTTTAAATAAATAATGAAACATGTTTCACTTTGCCAATACCCTAACAACAAAATACAAGTTGCAAAAATTTTAAAAAAGTTATCAATAATCATATAAATAACTGCAGTGGAAATCCGAGCAATTTTAAGAATGTAAATGCCACTTTAACTTTACAAAAGCTCATCTTTGTACTCAACCAAATGCAGAAGCTCATTTGCACCAAACAAGGATACCAATTTTAATGGCTGCCAGAGTCAGTGCACCATCACAATTCACAATCCCCAAAGAATTTCATACAATAGCAATAATGCTACTCTCAGTTGATTACAGATCCAGGCAAATTAAACTAGGATGAAGTAGCCTTAGAGCCCTCACGTACACAAAAAGCCCTAATCAGTCATACCCTTCTCTTCTAATGCACTTGGTTATTTCTCCGTTTTCCTTTGGAATATAATCGACCCTAGCAGAACAGCAATCCCCGTAATTGCAACGGTGAATAGAAGTTTTTTCCTTGAATAATTATCATATGGCTGCCTCCTTGGTGCACCTTGTGGTCTTTCAGCTGCCCTCACATCCCTTCAAGCATTAATTAGGCCAAAATGGCAAATGTGAAAGAAAGAGAATGAGAAGCATGAATACTAGATAAAAAAACCCAGTTCAACCTGACGGTACATAAGTTCCCTGTGCCTCATTTTATAGTCTATATGCAACTCCATCGATTAGTCAGGAAAAATTCTAAGAGGCCATACCCTTAATATCTTTTGCAAACATATCAAGTTATTGTTGGCCTTTGATGTCAAAAGGATGTTGAGAAATAAGCAGTCAGACAACAAAGATGGTATGGTAACTGTATCACTGTCAACGACTCAGATGAAAATATAGTGATGCATTAAAGAGTTCGTAAGTTATTAAATGAAGATAAGACACGAGCTTCATACCCTAATGCCTTGACTTTATGACCATTTAAAGACAAAGATGTCTCATCTATTCCTTTAAAAAAATAAATAAATTTCACATAAATTGTTTAGAGTTCACTGTGACATGAATCTACTTAGACAAACTGTATCTGCCCTAAACTGCATGTCATTTTCCACAAGCATTGCCACATCAAAGGCACAACAGCATTCACTCAAGATGCACATTTCAATGAAAGAAAATGACATAGACTCTTTAAAAAGACAACAGATGATTGAAATGACATACAACAGCCTATATATCAATGCAGCTAAAGAAGAAGTAAGGTAGTAGTTATATGCTTGCATGCACAACAAAAGACTATGAAAGTAACTAGAATTATTAAAAATGGCAAAAAACATACTAGTGTTTTTACCTGGAAGACCCCACGACATTATTGGGAACACCAGTGCATCTACTCTCATGGTTGTATATCTCTCGCAGTCTAATATATTTATTACACAGATGACACAGTTCTGTACGGTTCCCACATACCTCCTGAAATTTCATAATTCGAAGGAAAAAGAGATGCAGATATCCATCAGCAGAGAAGTATATAATTGAAAGCTGTCCTGTAAACTTTAAATCATGGGCAGCCCTACCTGATGCTCGGCTAGATCAATTGCAGGCAACGGAAACTCGCAGAATTCACATGTGACAATCCTTTGAGGACAATTTTCACCTTTATGAATTGCTAGAACTTCACGTTCCATTGTCTCACTACACAGTGAACAGGCCACCTGCTCAACTACATTAGGGTCAATACACTTGCAATACAGCATAACCCAAAATGAACTTCAGAATATCCCAATTCCTTTCACACATGAATTCTTCATATGAAATTTACAGTAAAATATATTTCATACAAAATAAGCTGCTATAACTAAGAACAATAAACTAGAAAATTTTAACTACAGCACACACAGTTGAGGATAATCTTGAGCTGATTTGTGCAGAAGAGGGAGTACACAGTCTTAGGAATTCAATGAACGTAAAAATGCCCATTGAACCACCCACAAATTGCCAATGTTTAAACAAATGGGAAACTTAAATCAGCAAAAGCATATAATTTCTTCAATGCTAAAACATTCACATCACAAGAAACAACCTAACAATCTGAGTCTGAGCATTTGATTGGAACATATAGAAACCACGATAAGTGAACTGTTATATAGTAAGTATGCAGCTTAAACTACCCTAATGCTTGTCGTTCTGCCATCCTGCGCTATTGTTTTGCTTGGCATTCTAACTTAATACCATTTATCATATAAAATCCAACTCAACCCATCAAAATCTACTTTTGATTAGATCTTCTCTGCTGCCAACCTATACTTGCAATCAAACCCTCAACAACTACATGCTCAGGATCCAAATATATCAGTTCTCACCTTCCTTTTAATTGTTCATAGTTTGTCCTCAGTTACATTACATGCACTTCTATATTAGTTCTTTTGGAAAATACTAGGCTACAAACATGGTACTTTCGGGTCGTGGTATGGGTATGTAATTTGCTATTTACCTAAGTTATTGATACGTTAGGAGTAATCTTAGTTGATTCGCTATTTTGGTACACAGTACATGAATGGTATATTATTCAGTCGTTACTAGCGTCAGACTAAATATAGTAAGATTTTAAAATAGATAGTTTTCTTTTTTTTTTTAAGTAGTTTATTGATCATTTTTAAACCTTTATAGTAAGGTATTAAAATTATTATTATTAGGCAGCATACAGATACTTAAAAAAAATATAATTCTTTGACAATATATTATCTTCAGTTATTTATATTTGTTTACTCAAGGGGATAATTAAAAAGAAAACAGAGTTTTAGATATTGGTAACAGCTGTCCCTTCAACTTATTTTACCATCTATATTTAGCATTAAGCCATTAACGAATATTGTCCCCTTGTTATCCTATCCAAGTACTATTAATTAATGCAACTTCTCTCCTCTCTGCCTCTCATTTTCTTCTATATGTCCTCTAGTGGTAACGTTAGTTTGAGAGATCAGAATGCCCACCACCACATTCCAGCGCGTGAAGTACCGCGCTCTGAAGATGTATATTGGGGATGCAACCAATATTTGTTTACACTCCTAACCAGATGCATTAGGCGTCCGCACGATTCAAAATTCTCAAATAGAAGAATCTCATACTCTTCCCTCATCTAAGGACAGTTCAAACAATGCTTTGGGTTCAGTTTAGCATGCACATCCCTTAAAGGTACCAAAAGGCTCGCATCATCAATCTTAAATGCATAGTGAATAACGACCAACTTCCAACAAACTAAACTAACGAACAGAGCTTCAGATAGACCAACATACCGGAGCATGAGTATTTAAGTAGTGTTCCTCAGCATGCTTTTTGGGGACCATATCACCACAAATTTTACATTTTTCAAGATTCCGATAGCAGTGTGCAAAATGCAAATCAATATTTGAAGAAGGGATAGCTCTGTCACTGGTAACACAAATGCAAAGTAATCATCAGCTAATTAACTATGTTTGCACTACCCGCAAGGCATAGAGATAATTTAATCAATCATAACATTATCATCAGATTGACCAAAAAGAACAGTAAATTAAAATTACTTACTCTGAAAGAGAAAAATCTGAAAATTAAAATTAGCATATCAGAAACAATCCAAACTACCTCGAAAATTAACAATCATGCGATATTGATCCCAGTTCCATTAACGCAAAAACAATGAAATTTAGCTGCTGTAAATTTATAACAACTAACCTGACCAAACTACAAGCACTAAACATTACAATTAAGAATTTCCGATTAGAAAAACATCAAACGATGTTGAATTCAATTCGAATGATCAAAAACAAAAACAATAAAGTAATAGCAAGTTTTTGGTTTCGATTTTAGCTCCCAAAAATAACAAATCAGAACAAACAAACAAACATGATCAACGAAACAAAGTCTTAAGATTAACAACTAGAGCACAAATTCAAAGGCGAAAAACGGAAATAAATTAAATAGAACGATCAAGCAATTAAATCATTACCAGTGACTGCATATGCTTGTGGTTTCCTCCGATGCAACGGCCATATTGCAATACAACGACGTTGTTCCTCAACGATAATTAACCTGCGAGGAAACGTTGATTGAAAGCAAAAAAGGCAAAAAAAAAATTGAATTAGAACAAGAAACACGTTAGGGATGCATTAACCGACAGACAAGCAATTAGCAATTTTATTACCTAAAGCCGATAGGTTTCAATTTCGGAGATTTCAAGATTTGTAAATCCAAATCGTTTGTTATGGTTTTGGGAGGATTTTTGACAACTCGCAAAAGAGAGAACTATTTGATTATTTGATTACTTCGGCTGGACCAACTTTAGATGGGGAGACTTTTCGGACTTTTGCGACTATACGGATAATCTATATAACTTATGCTTTTGGTTCAATCATAAATTTTATTAAAATAAATAATAAACACCAAATACTAAGTAGAAAAGGAATGGATGCAATTGTATTATTAAATAATTAAAAAATCGTTGTAGTATGCAAAAAATTAAGACTAATATAAATAGTAATTCTTTTTATGCCAACATTAAAAGTTATTCATGAGTATTGTATACTGTAAATAATTAGGAAATACAATTCCTTTCAAAAATTTATAGAGCAAACATTTGAAGCCACGGATGGTTTAGCTTAGTATATTTACCATAAATAAATCGTCATTGTTTGAATTTTTATTTAGAAGAAAATTTTAGTTACTTGGGACAAGGGAGTGAATATCATACTTTCAAATATAATAATTAATAAATAAATAATATATATTTATTTAAAATATTACAATTTTATTCATATATTATATATTTTTTTTTCTCTATTTTTATAAATATACAATTTTATCACTATACTTTAAAATCCTTCCATCTAAAATAAATATTTTTCCATTAAAAAGCCTTACTAAATTTTAAAAAATTGCCTAAACTACCCCTTCCTTATATTTTAATTATATATTATTATATTATATTATTAATTTTGTTAAATACAGAAAGAAAAATTAAAAAAAAAAAGTGGAACCCTAGCCACCACAATACTACAACGCTCATCGTCTTCTCTTCCTTTCCTCTCCTCCCACACCCGCCGGCCACCCATCTCCCATACTCCAAGCCGACAAGGAAAGCTCAAATCAATTGGAATCGGAATGCTTCCATAGAGGGCCAAACAAGCAGTCAAGCCGTGGAAATAAATATTATTATTTTTTTTAAAGTTCGCATACTGGGTATGTTAATTTAGTAGTATATAAATTAATGACGAACCCCTATTAAGAGTTCAGTCTTTTAAATTTAGGATTTTAGATTTATTCTTTAGATTTTCCATTCATAGTTCGCATAAAAGTTATGCGAGATTTCAAATTTAACATCATTTTCCATCCACATTTAAAATTATACACTCATTTTGGAGATTTTTTTTATTCCGACTGCTCCTCGAATACTTCGTATTCTGGTTAATCTTTTTGAAGAAGGCAATTTTTTTTTTTTTTCTAACAAAGGACATGAAGTGAATATTTGGAATTATAAAAATATAAATAAGGTAATTTGAAACAAACTTAAGAG
Source organism: Croton setiger (assembly GCA_948099555.1). NCBI lineage: Eukaryota > Viridiplantae > Streptophyta > Magnoliopsida > Malpighiales > Euphorbiaceae > Croton > Croton setiger. The sequence continues at coordinate 83,397 of CANUEY010047749.1, forward strand.
AAAATGTTTTTTTTTTTTAAAAAAGGATAATATTGTACTATTTACGTAAAATGCAGGGACAAAAGTCTATTTCTATAAACCAATGGATAAAAAATGTATAATATGTAAAAATTTACGGACAAATTTTTATTTTATTTAATCTCGAATTATTCATTCTATTTAAAAATAATTAAAACCAACATAAAAAACTGTTATATACTAATATTTCCGTTGAATTTTTCAATTAAATTTTTATACATTAAAAAAAAGTATGCATTAATATTATTTGGGAGAAGTGCGCTGTAATTGAAACCATACTTTCTGTACAATCGAGAGCACGAAACCAGCTGAAAAATTTATCGTGCCCTTCCATATCATTCGAAATTTCACTCCACTAGATCTTAGCTGCATTTTGCAAATCCCTTACTGAAGGGTAAACTTCCAATAAATAAGAAAATGATATGACATAAACAAGGGATAATTATGAATTAGCACATGCACTTTTATGTATTATATAATTTAATTATTGTAATTTAATATTCATTTCGTCATTGTCTTTTTTTTTTAAAAATTATTAGCCATTTTAGGAAAAAATAGTATTTTAAAAATAAAATATTAAACTATTGAATATTTTTAAACATAGGGAAAAAATTTAATATTGAATGAAAAAAGCTCAACTTTTAATCCCTCTAATTTAAAATATTAAATAGTTATTTAGTCATTCACTTTTTTAAATATTAGTATGTAGAAATTCAGGGACTAATTAATAATTACAAACCAAAACCCACAATTGAACGGGAATACTCCGTCGTTTTGGTTTTGGCGTCAAAATTACGTTCTTTCTACTAGCCTAGCAGAAACATATCCCTGATTGTTGAGATCGATTTATTTCCCTCCTACGTTTGAAGCCGTTGATCGGAAGACCAACATTGACAACGGCGAATACCGTTGGAGCTTCTGACGACGGTTCTCTTTCTCCTCTGGTGAACGAGCTGCTGAGGTTAGTTTTCAGTTATTTCTCCTCTGCTTGAGCTGCTCTGATTTTTTCGATGGCAAAGCATACACTTAATCTTACCGACAATCATAGATGGTACATATATTCTTATTTCCCTATACGCTTGAGTCAAAACAGTTCGATCGTCACTCCAAATGGTTTTTTTTTTTTTTTTTTTAGCATTGAGCAATCCTTGGTCTTTACAATTGTTATCATCCAGCATCAGGTTAGACTATTTTTCACGGCATCGGTTTTGTTTAGAGTAGAAATGGGAAATTAAAGGATGTGGTGAGTTTCTTATGTTTGCACATCCTCTACATACTAGGATTCTATCAACCAATAATTCTGCTATTACCGTGCTTGACAACTTCAACTACAATAGTATTGATGGTGGTCTAGTTGGTATCATTCTTGGGTACTATTGGAGGCTGTTCCTATTCCAATTACATTGCATGTGATAAAAGTCTTTGAAAGGAATCTATCCCTGAAATTTATCTGCATTTTATAGAGATGTTGAGGAATTGAGTTCATCAGTTACAAATAAAGCAAAAATCCCTTGTTTTCATGGTCAACTGATTGCAAGGGCAGCGAGGTTGACTTTGATAGCATTACCTTGCACTATAATGTTCCTGTGAAAAGGATCAACCAATGTTTGGATGACACTTTTGAAGCAAATGCTTTCACGTTTGACATAAATGGAAACGATGGAGTTTTATGTGTTTAAAAGTACTTTTGTTATGGAACTATGGACTTTTCATTTATGTAACCTTTTATTGGTTTTATAACATTTGTATCATGGACAAATATGTTTGATATTGAACTTGTGTGTCTTTTGTATAATTTATGATTTTACGGAACCTTGTCGAATTCCACTTAAAATCTTGAGTTTGACAACCTTGGATCTAACCTGAAACCACCGCTACCACCAAGTATCGGTCATTGGCAATCGGAACCATCATCAGAGGACCTCTTTCTCACTATTTTCATCCTTGTCTCTTAATTTGAGTTAACCAAGTTGTTGAGATTTCTCTTTCCACCTAACCTTAAGATTTCCACCATCAAACCACTACTTTCACATAGTATTGGAAGGATAAAGAGGGGTGTCGTTTTGTTCCTCTACAGTAAAAAACGCGATCTTGTACAATCCCTATGCTTTGCGTCTTCTTCTTCTTCTTCTTCTTCCCGTGCCCTATTCTTGCTCGACTTTTGATAAAGTCATGTACTGCCTTGTGTAAGTTTACGTTGGAAGTAAGTGGTCTATGTTGACAACTATAAACTTTGTAGTTGGCAAATTGCTAGCCTTTCGTTCATTTCATTTGTAGTTAGCACCTAGGAGTTGCAATAATTTTTTAATTGTTGGCACACTCTGTTTCATATTCTTAGCCAGTTCTCACAAGACCTGGTTAAGGATTTTTATGTTTCTAGTTTATGGGATGAGTGAGAAGGAACAAGATTGAATGGAGAGAAAATGATACAGGAACTGTTGTCTTTCTCTATAAAATAATATCATACGCCTTTAATTTTTAGAAAATGTTAGATGAAGCAATTGATTTAGGATCACAACTAGTAAACCGAGCCAAAATGGCTGTTTATTGTTAATTGTACGGAGAGGCTGCAGCAAGAAAGAAACAAGAGGAGCAATGAGCATCTTGACTATGCCTTTAAGTTTTGAACTTTGAACAAACAGCTTTGTGGAAAGAAAAACCACTTTGTATCTAGATCCTATTTTGATTTCAATTTGTGCTTTTTCTTTTTTAAATAATGTATGTTTTCTTGTGCATTAGCTAAGATTTTTCGTTGCTTAATGGATGTCAAACCCTTGGATATTTTGCTGTTTTCCTTCGTTTATGGACTTATTATTGCGGCTAAGAATTTTATTTTAAAAAGTTTGTGTGAATTACATGTTCCCTTCTATGTGAACTTTGAATACATGTATTTTAAATTAGGATTTTGTTTCTTATTTACTGAAACAACAATTTCTGCTTATTTTATCAATATTGGAGTAGGATTTTGTTTCTTACCTATACTGAAATTTTACTTACTTTTGATCTTAAATTGATTTCTCTCTATACAACAATTTGGTTTACTTTCTTAGATCTGATTGATGCTTATCTTTTCAGTTAAACTGAAGTCCTCTTTACTGCTAAGTGCACATATTTGCTGCTAATCCATTAAGTTCGGATTAAACTAAGATCCGTTTCGGGTAAATTGAAATCCCTTTTCTTACTAATTCATGCTCATGTTTTGAAAAAATGGCACATAAAAACAGATCTTTTATTTTTATTCTTACGTAACATTTCACGCAAAACAATTTGGAGTGCTATTTTTCTTTTACATCATATTATTTTTATTATTGATATTCAATTTTGAGATTTTCTCTTCTCATTTTTGCTTCCATTCTTAGGCATTTTACAAGTTGAGGTTTGCTTAAATCAAGCCTTTGAATCCATTCAAAAGAAGAGAATGCATGCTAAAGTATTGCTAAATTTAGGTCCATCGTGTTGGTTTTCCTCGTAAACTCTATCTAACTGGGGTTGTTTATTTTAATTTCTATATAGTGTCACAAAAGAACTTAGAAAGTCGATCATGTAGTATTGCTGTACTGGAAATTAGCATAAAAAGGGGACACTGGTGAGCATGCAAAATTGTTATGTTCCAAAATATCACTCATATAATTTCATTCTGAAGAATGTAAAAACTTAATTTGGGTTTCCCTTTATTTTCTAAATGTTGCCTTCTGCCTTTTGAGTTTGCTATGTTTAATTTAAATGCATGGCCCATTCTTCATGTAATGATGACTCTAGAAAATTTGGTTATGTTTGGGTTTATATCTCTTTTTGACAATTAATGATGATTTATTTTGCAGGGATACTTTATTAATTCAATTGAGGCTTGGGTCTAATTACCGTGTCTGAAATATGCAAATGAACATGATATTGTACAAATAGCATAATTTTCATTTTTTTTCTCTGTTTGGTTAGAGATTAAGTAAAAATGTTGTCTATAGTGTTCTTTTGTGTCCGTTGTGGTTAGGACATTATATACGGCTTGAAGCTTTTACTTAATCAATTTTCATGATTTTTTTTATTACTTGCTGGTGTGTGAGAATCATCCTTAGTGAGTTGTATTGGTAAAATTTAAGGAGGGAATGAATGTGTAGAATTTATTCGATGGATTTTCATGTTTAATTAGAAATTAGGTTTATTTGCTAGAATTATTATTTAATTTTTATGTTATCTATTTAATTTGTTTTAAATATTGCATATGTTGTGTATATTGAAATATTATGGGTGAAAAAATATTTTTTGTGTGAATATCTTAAAAAGTTTGAATGAGTTAGACAGGTCGTGTTGTATTGCATAGGTTGATGGTTGGCATGTTTAATAGAGGTTGAGCAGGTTGACACGTGTTGTATGCCTGTTCAGGTTAATCGAGCCAACATGTCATTTTAATCTGACATGAACACAACAAGACAACTCATAATGCCAGCCCTACATAAAATTCTCTCTTTCTATAGACCCTTCTCCTTGTTTTGCCAAATCTGAAAACAAAACCCTTATGGTGATTGCAGAGATTTACGTACATGGATGGTATGGTGCTGCTCCGGTCCAATCTTCTAAAGTTTGAATCCCTGAACCAACCAATCGCATCTACAAGGATGAATGCTGTATCTCATTTGACACCCCAGTAATTTCCTTACCTTTTCCTTTTCGAGTTTCTGTTTGGTTCTCAAGAAAGTATTTTTAAATGGTAGAGTTTGAAAATTTACAGAACTATTATTTTACTCAGTACAAGTATATTTCTTTAGTGCTGTTGGAAGTTGTATTTTGGTTTTTGGTTTAATTAGAAAACTAAGGTGAAGCAAAAATTTTGTACTTTTTCCTTGCTGAATAATTTGGTTTCATAGGGTTGTAAAAACTAGTAATATATTTATCTATTTTTTGTGTAAGATTGTAACAAGCAATAATGTTTGTACTTCACATTTCTATTTTGTTATTTTGTTAGTTAAAAGTTTCACTAGATCTAAAGAGAGGCCACTGGTTTGGCCATGTTATTGACTATTTATTCTAAGTATTGTTTTTTATCAAATTTTTTGGAGAATATTGGATATACTTAGCTTTCTGGTATTTCTAAATAAAGTTGTGATTTTTATTGAAGCTTTCTTGCTACACGGGTCTATTTTTAGAGTAGTATTCTTTTCATTTATTTTTATGTGCTCTATGCTCTGACTTAATGCCATCTTCTGGTGTTATTGTGATTCCCTGCAGAGATCTGAAGGTGGGTTGTTCATTGACATGAACACATTCCTTGCATTTGGGAAAGATTGTGTTGGTTGGAACTATGATAAGACTGGCAATGCATTTTATTTGCACATAAAGCAGATAAGAAAGTTGATTCCTGAAGACAGGCCTTAAAAAAAAACGACTTTGTTGGCTATAGGTATTTAAATAGTGAATATGGTGTCTTCTTATGTTGTCGTGTGCCTTAATTTTTTTAACATTCCCATATTTATGATGGTGTGTTTTTTCCCAACAACAATTTTTTTTCCTATTTTCTTTTGTAGTTATTGGAATTTATAGGTGAAACAACTGGATACTGGTTGCTAACATTGATCGCATGAGTTTGTTTTTCTCACATCTGTTGGGAAATGATTATGTTAGAGCTGTGTATCCAATGGTAATTTGATAATTTAGTTTTTATATGGGTTAAGTGTGGTTTCTCCATGTATCTGGGATGGAGTGCGTGCGACTAGTTTGCCTACCTTTCATGCTTCTTTCCTGCAACACCCAAAACCCCTCTTTAGCATTCCCCCCATAGCCGAACCAGGAAAAAAGAAGACAATAAGTGCTTATGTATCCCAGGCTATTTTCTGCTGATCTTTTCTAATTATTTATATTTTGTAGTTTAGATGTGTAAACTTGTATGTGCTGTAATGTAGGTACTGAAGGGGGATTTGACAACAATGAGCCTGAATACGAAGAAACTTAGATTATAGTGATATTGCCTGATTATGTTACCTTTCCATTTCCTTCTGTGGAATTGCCGGGGAAGGTTAATTACTTCTATTCTATATGTCTTCAACTTCTCAATGTGAATAATTTTCACTATCTAATAGAATTCCATTTTAATACAGCTTTGGCTGGCAGTTGATGCCATCTTAATGGCTGAAAGCGTGGAACGAAAAGAACAGCTTGCTGCTTGGGCAGCTGATAGAAGGCAAACCAGTGCATATGCAACGAATTGACAATGGTGTTATTGTTCCTCCATCTGGGTGGAAATGTGCCATGTGTGAGAAGAGAGACAATTTATGGAGGAATCTTAGTGATGAGACAATTAATGCTCTTTTCCAGACATTGATGTTCCCATTTTTCAAGAGGCACGAGGGACTGAAGTTGTTGACCTATCTAAAGTTGATACTTTGGTTTCATTTGGCTTTCAAGAAGAAATAGCTCGGAAAGTGCTAAAGGCATCGGTAAAAGATTCCACAACTTGTCATTGTTTTGGAATAATTTGATTATATTGTGCTATAATCATTTTTAAAAATGTGAATTCCTAGGGTGGAGGCATTGAGAGAGCAACAGATTGGATATTCAACAATCTGATGCTTCTGTTTCAACTGATATGGATGCCACCGCATTGAGCACCTTTACCCAAGATGATGCTGGACTGCCTGATGGTGGAGGAAGTTAGTCTCTTTTCCCTTGCTTTGATTATACTCTTTGCTAACACAGCATTTACTTTGGATATATGTGCTTTACTGTGGCTATATTTTTAATTTAATTTCATTTATTTCCTTGTGGTTTGGTTGTATACTTGTGTTTCCCATGAGTTTCTGCTTGGCATCAACTAGGATTAAGCAGTATATTAAGCATTTCAGGACTTACTGTTGCTCTTAGATGTTAAAAGGATGCAACAATCATTTTTGCAACAAATTTCAAGTTTTGCTTCATTTGCCTCAAAAGATATGTTAATGAGATGTTGTGAGAATGTGCTGGTTAAAAATTTTAGGAGCACTCATCCTATGGGAAATTTTTTTGAGATTTTATTTTGGACCATTTCATTTTTTTAAAAGGCTAATTTTGTATTTCCCCTTGGATTTGTTATCTGAATTTTCTTTTTCCGTGCGGATATGTTGGAATTTGAATGAGCCTATATCATGGTGGGTAGTTCTCTGCTTGCTTATTGTTGGAACTTGGAATTGATGATATTTTGCATATTAAATGTTAGGTAGAATTACTTTTGGGTCCCTGGATTTTACACTAATATGCTTTTTGGTCCCCATGTTTTGGAAAATATACTAAGAGGTCCTCTAATTTTTAGACTGTCCTATTATCGTACCCTTATGAGGTGCCATACGTTAATATGAGAAATAGATTAAAGTTTGTATATGAGGGTGAGTCATGAAAAGAAAGAAAAAGTGGGTAGGATAAGGAATATCCATTATGTGGGAGTTTAATAATGTCAGCAATGGAATGAAATCAAAGGGCTAGTTATCCCATAGAGCCTCATTTTTTCTGCCCTTAAAAATGATGTGCTACGAGATATTCTTTGTTTGATTATTTTTTTAAATAAAATGAAAAGGCTGAGTATTAGATTATAGGACATTAAATAATCATTTCCTTTGTTTCCACTCGGTTAAACCAACCACACACGAGGTATGTAAACTCATTTCATGTTTTTAAAATATCCAAACTAAAAAAATTTGCTTAAGCTTTATGAAAATAACACTATGTTAGTTGGATGAAGTTCAAAACTATGTTTTCTACGGGTTCATTGGAGCTAAATTTCCTTGATCACTAACGTGCAAACTGAAATTGTTACAGAGAACTGAACTTTTTTTACTTCTTTGATGCTAGTGATACTTTTTCTTAGAACTGTATATTAGATACCTCTTTATGATAATTCATTGCTTGGATGATTTTTCAGAGATGTAATGCTGGGTAGATATCTTTATGCAGTATACAGGCTTTTTGGAATAGTAAGTCATATCGGAACATTTATGCAATGTGGTCATTATGTTGCTCATATATTGAAAGATGGCAGATGGACTATTTTTAATGACAAGGTTGGGGCTTCTGTAAACCCTCCTAAAGATATGAGTTATCTATATTTTTTTCGAAAGGCTCGATGGCTAGACATGGTCAACATTTGTTAGAAGAAACGATTTTGAGATCCATAGCTGCGAGGTCTTCAGGATTTTGAGGTTGTCATCAATGTCAGACGTTTGAATTCCCCTTCATTCGAAGTTAAATTATATTGTGATTTCTTCCCCTCGTACATTTTTATTTTTACTAATTGAAAATTATTGTTTTATCTCCAACAGCATTTCATGTTTTTGCCACATGCCTCTGGGATAGAATAGTTACAATTGTAAGGGAGGCATTTTGAGATTCGAATCAAGATCTATGATTTTGGACACCACACCACACTTTTGCCATTAGGGCAGAGGGTCACAAGACTACATTTCACTTTTCATATATCATAATAAGATCTGCATTTTCTCCTTGTATGACAAGCTCACACCACTATATCCAATCCATTATACAATCCGAGTTGATCGCTACATTTGGTCCAGTCCCATTAAACCATTGCCAATGACTGCTTTTTATCAATTACAACATTTCAAAAAATGTTGGTTTGCCAACCTTGAGAAGATTTTTTATGCAAAGTGATTCGTTATCTGTCCAATCAACGTGCATGCAAAAACCTGACAGGAATATACTAAACAACTTTTTGTCTTAGTGGAGGTAGGCTTGAGCTCAATTTGATTATGGTGTACGAATGAATAACATATCTCAGCATCGTTTCTACTTTCAATATTTTTTCTTTTTGTGGGGTTTCGCAACAACTTTTTTCACCTTAAGTTTTCCTACCATATCAAAGTCTCTTGGATTTGGATTTAGCCAATTGTGCCACCTAAAGGCGAATCTAGCGGTAATTAATGGTAGTCATGGCCCCATAAGAGTTTGAAAGTCCTGACATAGGGCGAATCTAGGGGTAGCTAATGGTAGCCATGGCCCGTAAGAGTTTGAAAGTTAATAGGTGGAAAGAAAAATATAGTTGGCTTGCTAATTTGGTTGTTGAAGATGCTTAGAGTTCTTTTAAATTTGGAGATTGGAAAGGTCACACGTTCCAGTCACAATGGATTGATTTTTGTTCTTTCCCTTTTTTAAAAAAAAAAAAATTAAATGGGTTCATTTTTATTATTTCTTTTCCTTTTATTGTTTTGAATTTTAAAAAATAACAATTTTTTTTACTTCCTTTTTCTTTGTTTTAAATTTTAAGAAATAAAAATATTTATTACTTTTTTTTTTCAACATGGTAATATAATCTTTAACATATTTAACATAAACTTCTTACCATAAAAACATGTTAAAAAACCAAGAATGTAAAATGCATTAGTATGAACCTCTCTAAACATAAATATTTGGTTTCACCTTTGCTCAAACCTTAAATATCTGGTTTCACTTTTCAAGGTGCTCACAAACCAATAAATTTCAATCACCGTTGTATAAAAAAAAGAAAAAATTAGTGGGAATCACTTCCACATCTTTTTTTTTTTTTTTATTACTGCTTTATTTTGTAATCTTAGAAACCTTTGAGTTTGGGACTTGCAGGATATGATAGGGAGGTGAAGTAGAATTGATATGAAGTTCAACTGCTTACATATGGATGATTTTCACTGAATGATGAAAGTTGATGCTATAGTTTAAGTCCTATATTTCCATCATTAATATAATCTAGCGAAAAAAAGAACTAATCATATGATTTTTGCTTGAGTTGCCTAATTCTAATGTATTTGACCGATATATACTTATATTTCATTTTTAAAAAATATAATTAATGAAAAACTAATTAATTAAAAGGGGTAAGTTAATCTGCTTCTCTAATCACTTTGCACTTCCCCACAATAATAGTAGTTAAATAAAGTTAAAACCCCAAAAAGGAATTAGTACATTAAATTAATGTTATTGAGGCAACAATATTGGAAGAAAAAGAGATCCATCAAAACAAAACTTTATCTTATTTTTCTTGGTGTATGGACTTTTATCATTTGGCTGATGATTGACACTTGTCCATTAATCCCTTTTTGGGCAGTGATAAGTGCCCGCAACAAATTACGGCTGCTCACTTGCATTTTTTAAGTGAAATATTTTATTATATTTGCTCAATTTCGAGATCCATTTTTATAGATGGCAGTTTTATCATAAATGCTGCAATATTCAAACTTTGTATAATCAATTTCATATAACTATAAATTTAATAGTTTTTATTATTTTATATGAAAATTATAATACAAAATAAAAATAAGAAAACTAATATTTGTTGAAAACATCTCACTAAAAAGTGGGTAGCTATAATTCGTTGCGGGCCGCACCACAAATATTTACCCATATATATATATATATATATATATATATATATATATATATATATATATATA